>SKCR01044756.1:0-47737 GCA_019454045.1 Zanthoxylum bungeanum
ATAATCAGACAGAAGTTAAATATATATGTCAATCCTTTGTGAATATAAAAACTTGACAAAAAAGAGCTGATCACAACATATTGACTCGTAAGATATAAAAGGGTTTTAGAAACAAACAAGTCATTTCAGATATGAGAAATTAAAATAACAATGATTAATTCAACACTTCAACATATAAAACAAACTAAAAAGTTAAGAGTCGGTAGTTAATATAGTATGTGCATCAACAAATATTTCAGTATTCACATAAGTACACATGCATGTTTCAGAAAAAAAATTCTCGGAAAACAGACCAATGGGCAATGTCTAGATAAAAGATGAACTATAAAAAAAATATAAATAAAAAATAGTAGTAACACATATGTTAATTTTTTTTGTAATCAAATAAGTTTTCCTTATTGTGACTACAAGCCACATATACATGTAATGAATCCAACATGCAGAAACATCCATCCAACTTTCGGTGCAAGCAAACATGAAGCTTCCAGCATGCAAGTTAGCCAAGTTGGCCAGTGAAGATTAAGTTGGCAAAAATGTGTGGCAGTCAACTTAATCTTCATTAGCTAACTTGGCCAACTTGCATGTTGGAAGCTTCATGTTTGCTTGCACCAAAAGTTGGATGGATGTTTCTGCATGATGGATTCATTACAATTCTCCCCCTCCAGCTGCATCTGAAACAATCATCATCTGACAGCTATCCCGGCTATGTCTTTGCACAACTCTATCTTGTCTCGGGTAACCACTTTAGTTAACATGTCAGTTGGATTCTCATCTGTATGGATCTTCACTAGTCTCAGCAGTTGTTGATCCATCACCTCGCGTATCCAATGATAGCAAATATCAATGTACTTCGTCCGGGAATGATACATTGAGTTTTTGCTCAAGTCCATAGCACTCTGACTGTCACAATGTATCTTGTATCCTTTATGCTTGATCCCTAACTCTTGGAGAAAATGCTTTAACCATAACATTTCTTTTCATGCCTCAGCTATAGCAATGTACTCATCTTCTATTGTGGATAATGCAATACACCTCTGCAATCTTGACTGCCTCCCCATGTAAAAGTGTAGATGAAACCTGATGTAGATTTCCTACCATCAAAATCTCCTGCCATATCTGAATCTATATATCCTTTCGAGATCGGATTAGCTCCCTCATAGCATAGACGAAACTTCGATGTGCCCTTGAGGTATCTGAGAATCCATTTGACTGCCTCTCAGTGTTGCTTTCCAAGGTTAGAGAGAAAACGGCTCACTACACCCATTGCGTGTGTAATATTTGGCCTGTTACATACCATTGCATATATTAGGCTTCCAACAACTGAAGATTATGGTATTAATAACATCTCATCTATCTCTTTCTTGGATGAGGGGCATGAAATCTTGCTCAGTTTGAAATGGTGGGTTAGCGGAACGCTGATTAGTTTGGATTTCTGTATATCGAACCTCCTGATTATTCGTTCAATATATCTCTCCTGTGAAAGCCACAACTTCTTGTTTTGTCTGTCACGAACAATCTTCATTCCCAAAATATGTTAAGCTGGTCCTAAGTCTTTCATGTCAAAAGACTTGGAGAGTTCCTTCTTCAGCTGGCTGATCTTCGCTGCTTCTTGTCCAATAATTAACATGTCGTCCACATATAGTAGAAGAGCAACGAAATTTCCATCTGGAAACCTCTGGATGTATACACACTGATCTGATGCAGTTCTTTTATATCTTTGACCCACCATGAATGAGTCAAATTTCTTGTACCACTGCCTCGGTGCTTGCTTGAGCCCATACAAGCTATTTTTTACTTGCAAACAAGGTTTTCTTTTCCTGAAACCTTGAATCCTTCTGACTACTCCATGTAAATTTCTTCATTCAGATCACCATGAAGAAATGTTGTTTTAACATCTATCTCTTCAAACTCTAAGTTCAAATTGGCTACCAATCATATGATAACTCGGATTGAAGCCATTTTTACCACTAGTGAAAAGATCTCATCAAAGTCAATTATATTTTTCTGTAGGAATCTTTTGACTACTAGCCGAGCTTTGTGTTTCACTACATTTCCGTTGCCATCTTTCTTGAGCTTGAATACCCATTTGTTCTTCAGTACCTTCATTCCATGTGGGAGCTTGGCTATCTCATAAGTATTGTTTTTCTGTAGAGATTCCATTTCATCATGCATTGCGTGCAGCCATTTGTCTTTGTCTTTATGAGATACAGCTTCGTTGAAGGTTTATGGCTCCCCCTCGTCAGTAAGCATAATGTATTCTGATCTTGAGTATCTGGCTGATGGAATCCGGCCTCGCTCAGATCTTCGTACTGGAGGTTCACTGGTTTCTGGAGGTCTGTCGTCATCCAGATCTATGGATGATCATGTAGCCTCTGATGGAGCAGGTTGCAGCTCCCCCTGCCCAACACCACCTTCCTCCTCTGATTCTGCTTCTGGCATGGCTTGCATCCCATCATCATATGTGGCCACTCGTGTTGGTACTGGGATTGTGTCTGGATTTGCATCAACTTTGTCGGCACTGGAATTAGAAAATATTTTTGGCTTTTCAATGTCTTCTATTGTTTGGTCTTCAAGAAATACTACATCACTTCTTCTGATGATCTTCATTTCCTTCGGGTCCCATAGCCTGTATCTAAATTCCTCGTCTTCATTGCCTATGAAGATGCATGGAGTAGTCCTTGCATCGAGTTTATGCCTGAGCTCATTGGATACATGTGCAAAGGCTAAACAATCAAATGTTCTAAGGTGAGAATATGAGGGATTCTTACCAGACCACACTTTCTCCAGAATCTCAAAGTTCAATGGTACAGATGGTGATCTGTTGATCAGGTAGCAGGCGGCACGAACAGTTTCTCCCCAGAATGGCTTTGGCAGTTTAGCCATGCTGATCATGCTTCTGACTTTCTCTATAATGATGTGGTTCATCCTTTCAGCGACACCATTGTGTTATGGGGTGCGTGGAACAGTCCTCTCATATCGAATATCGTGACTTCCGCAGTAGACATCGAACTCCCTGGAAGTGTATTCGCCTCAATTGTCTGCGCGAAGGCACTTCAGTTTCTTCCCTATTTCACGCTCGACCATGGCATGTAATAGTTTGAAATAGTCAATGACTTGATCCTTTGATTTCAGAAAATACACCCATACCTTCCGAGAAGCGTCGTCAATAAAAGTCAGAAAGTATTTATTATCGCCTAGTGAATTTACCTCCAAGGGACCACAAACATCAGAGTACACCTGACTGAGTAACTCTGATCTCCTTGTTGAAGAGAAATTGAAAGAGACTCTATGTTGCTTACCGAATAGACAATGATTGCAAGGATCCATAGCAATATTTTCGGAGACATAGATTATATCCTTTTTGTCAAGGTAGACAACCATTTTTCACTCATGTGACCGAGTCTCTGGTGCCACAGATTCTGAGAAGCCTCTGGTTCAGCTACATTGAGGCTTTCTGCACATATTTTCACATGAGTCTTGTATAAAGTTCCACAAATATGTCCTCGATCGATGACCATGACACCTTTTATCATTCTCCAAGTGACATTACTGAAGTGGTTAGCATAACCCTGTTTGTCAAGGGCTACCCCCGAGAGTAAATTGAGCCGAAGTTCTGGAACATGTCTTACCTCCTTCAGGGTTATTGTATACCCTGCATTTGTCCGCAATTGTTCACCAATTCTCACTATCTGAGAAGAACTGGTATTCCCCATCTTCACTGCTCCAAAGTCTCATGCTTTGTATGTTGTGAAGAAATCTCTGTGAGGAGTGACGTGGTAGGATGCTGCAGTATCTACCACTCACTCGACATCCTGAGTTGTGGTGTGAATGCATGTTTCTTCCTGGTCGGAGCATATAGTTACATCTCATGTGGTAACTACTAGTGTCTCTGCATCATTCTTCTTCGGCTGGTTATTGCCTTGTCCTTGCTCTCGTTGTAATTTCCGGCAATTCTTCTTTAGGTGGCCTTCTATGCCACAGTGGAAGCACTTGTATGTAGGCTTTCTCCCGTCCTTGGATTTGCCCCTACTTTTGCTTCTGCCTCTCCCTTTACCTTGATTTTTCTCCTGTTGTCTTCCTCGATGCTCCGAGACAATGGCTTCTGTTTGATCTGAGCCCACGTCTTTTCTTCTGGCTTCTTCATTTGACATGGCATCTTTTACCATAGGCATGGTAAGTTTGCCTCCTGGAGCTGAGTTGCTGAGAGTAACCACCAGTGTCTCTCAGCTATCAAGAAGAGAACTAAGTAGCAAGAGGGCTTGAACTTCGTTTGTCAGTTGCATATCTATTGTAGACAACTGGTTCACAAGACTTTGGAACTCGTTGGTGTGTTCCGCAATAGAAGTTCAATTCCGTAGCTTCAGGTTCACCAAACTCCTCATGATTAAGGCTTTATTCCGAGCTGTTTTGGCTTGGAACATGTCTTTCAATTTCCTCCACATTTCGTAAGCATTTGTATCGTGTGCTACATGGTGGCAGACACTATGACCAATCCACTGTCTAATCTGACCCAAGTTCTGTTATTGAGTTTATTAAAGTCATACTCTTTAACGGATTCTGGTCTCACTCTCTTTACCTCGATAACATCAAAAAAATCTTTACAGTGTAAATAATCTATCATCCGAGGTCTCCAGAGGGAGTAATTCGTTGTTGTCAGCTTGATCATTGCACTAGAAGGGGAATCTTTCATTTTCATTTTAAGTTTTAAATTTTAAAATGAAAATAGGTTAAAATCGGGGCTGAATTTCACAAATCAGAGGTCACCGTTGCGTGTGGAATGGTCGAAAATGGTGGATTAGACACTTCGTTGGTCCAAATCCGACTCAGGGACTGATTTGTAAATTTCTAAATTTTCTGGGGCTAAATTATAAATTTCAAAGACTTCATGGGGCTAAGTGAAATTTACCAGAACTACTGACGTGGCAGACATGTGGTTACTGATGTGACAAAAGTGGGACCATCTTGTTGACGTGACTGACACGTGGCGCTGACGTGACAGATGACGTGTCGATAACTGTTTGATGACGTGGCGTTGACTGGGCGCTGGCATGGCGATGTCGTGGATGCCACGTAATCGTCTTCAACCTTCGGTTGGCGCGTGGGGCGCGTGGCGAAGCTTCTGCCAGGCGCGTGCGGTTGTTGTGGACCTCCGTTCGACCACCGAAAAATACAACCAAACTCGTCTCGACGTGAACTAGCTGATGGTATCCTCAAATTTGATTTTTGACAACTTTATCGGAACCCGAATTTTCCGAACCGAGCTTCGTTATTCGGTTTTACGACCCCAAAGTAGAACCAAAGCTCATGATACCACTTGTTGTGATTCTCTGATCACTCTAGAATGTGTTTAAGGAAAAAACCGAAATTTTTCTATTACTTTTAAGAATAGAAATACAAGTGTTTAAACTTAAAGAAAAAACATCACTCTACACTCCCTCTTTACAAGTTTTTGGGATGCCTTACAAATGAATTGGAGCTCCCTTTTATAGGGCAAAAACTTATGCTACAGTGTCACACGTTTTTGCCAACTCAATGGCAGTTGGCCAACTTGGCCAACTGGACTCATGCATGCAAGTTGCATGCATGCTGGAGTCCATGCATGGGAAGCTTCCATGCAGCTAGACTTTGCTGGATTCTTCAAAGGTTGGCAACAGCTAGACTCTACAATTCTCAACTTAATCTTCACTAGCCAACTTGGCCAACTTGCATGCTGGAAATTTCATGTTTATTTGCACCGAAAGTTGGATGGATGTTTCTGCATGCTGGATTCATTACAATACATTCCACAAGTAACACATCATTTATCCCTCTATAAATTGTGGATATATATATATATATATATATATATATATATATATATATATATATATATATATATATATATATATATATATATATGACAATAAAAAGCCTTGTTCATTTCTAATGTGGATTCTTTACACTTGATTATCAAACTCTTAGTTAATATTTGAACAAAATCTAACAACATATGCAATTTATCAACCAACCAAGCATCTTACACATTTGTTTTTCCGACCATTTCAGTCACCACCCCATGAAAAAAATACTTGTTACAATAATAACAATTTTAATAGCATTTAAATACAAAAATAATTAATATCGAGTGAGGAGATATAAAAATTTACCTAGGAAATGTTTATATGTTTGTAGAGAGAGAGAGACCAATCAGAAGGAGCAATCGTGATCTTCACAACCGAGAAAATTTAAAATGGGTACTTTAGCAAAAATAAAACAAATTCAAGTTCGTATGGTATTACCAAACTACCCTCGTTTTAAATCTTTCATGGGGGGTATGTTTGGTCACACCGTGTCGTTTTTTCCACGTCATCAGGAGATGAGGAAAACGGTGTCGTACTGATGGATTCTTTTTCAAGGCAAGAGAATCAAATTCCAACAAAATAAATAATTAAATAAATAATTCATTCATTCATTCATTCATAATTTCATACGACCATACGGGCTTGGCTTGTCTGTGTCAGACCTAAACGCAGCGTTTCTGTCACAAACGAACGATAGCAGAGAATTGGATAGCGATGGAGGGAATAGAAGGAGGAGGAGGAGGAGGAGGAGGAAGGTCAGGAACAGGGCGATTCACGCTGCCGCCAATGCGCACAAGCAACGAAGACATAATGTTTTGTGTCGACGTGGACTCAGAATCGCTAGTGGAAATGAAATCAACTGGCTTTAATGGCAAACCAATCACAAGATTGGATGCTATCAAGCAATCTATCCTCCTCTTTGTTAACTCCAAGCTCTCTATCAATCCCGATCACCGTTTCGCTTTTGCCACCCTCGCCAAAACCGCTTCTTGGGTATTATTCTCTTTTTCCTCTTTTTTTTTTCTTTTTTATATCTCAATTGAAATTTTGGACGACTTGTCGTACATTTTAGGGTTCTATTGTTGTGATTAAACTGAAAAAAAAAAATAATCATCATCATCATCAAAATTGAGAATAAAGTGAAGAATTTTCTTCAATGTAGTGGATTTTTCCAACTCATTGCTACTGAATGAAGCCCCCCCTAATATATTACACGCAATTGGCATTAAAAGGATACATGTTTGCCATATCCTTTTTATACTTATGAGGATACTTTGAATCCAAGGTGGAGGCAGGATTTTATTCTAGGGGTGGCTAAAATTTATTTCTTCATGTAATAATTGGTGGGTTAAATATTTTATTACAAGAAATTATGAGATCGGTACAGGGTTTGAGCATGGGCAGCCCACTTCTGGTGCCGCCCATGCATTGAATCCTCCCCCCTATAGCTCAATCCTTTTATACGAGTTTTCCATATCAGGGGGGATACAAACTTTGTAAGTGTAGCATTGCCGGTATGGTTATGTGGTTGAACAAACCCCACTTTGATGCTGTGTTAACAAAATGTTGCATTGGCTCTTATCAAATTAGTGTTTATTATATTCTTTTGCTCTTTTTGTTGAAATTAAGAACTTTTATATGTTTCGTATTTGATATGTTGTAGCTTCGGAAAGAGTTCAGCAGTGAAGTAGAGTCTACTATGGCTGCACTTCGGGGGCTTTCGGCCACTTCTTCCTATGGTCAGGCAGATCTCACCCATCTCTTCAAGTTAGCATCTCATGAAGCAAAGAAATCTCGTGCACAGAACCGGATTCTCCATGTGGTAAGATTTAGTCTTTTCACTTTGCTATATATGTGCTTATGCATTTTTGCTGAATACACAAGTTCTTTTATTTATTTAACTTGTTGTCTCATTGAAATTTGCTAGTAGTTTAAATTTTCCTTGAGTGTGCTTACAACACCATAATTTTATTTTACTAAATCTATTCCTTGTGGATCGACTCTGAAAACCTGCAAGGGATAGACAATTAGAATTTAGAAGGATGCTAAAAAAGACTAAGAGTTAAAACTACTGGAATTAGAAATTTTACTAGAATTAAAAATCTAAAATTGCAAATGAATACCTGAAAGAAAATTAACTACATATTCTGCTCTATGTAGATTCTTATATACTGCAGATCATCTGTAAGACCACAACATCAATGGCCTGTAAACCAGAAGCTCTTCACTATGGATGTTTTGTACCTCCATGACAAGCCTGGACCTGACAATTGCCCCCAGGAGGTCTATGATACACTTGTTGATTCCCTTGAACACGTCTCTGAGAATGAGGGCTACATCTATGAAAGCGGGCAGGGATTAGCACGCATCCTCTTCCGTCATATGTGTGTGCTGTTATCACACCCTCAACAACGTTGCGTGCAGGATGATGTTGACATACCCAAGTCTCTTGTAAAGAAGTCCCCTGCAGTTGACACAACAAATGGTGAAGATACTGTTCCTGCGTCCAGCCAGTGAAAACATCCACAACTAGATTAATTAGTTCTTCCCCGCTGAGCAATTTGTCTTGTAATCTTTTAGATGGTGTATTACTTTTTGCATTCTTGTAATAATTGTGAATCCTTTGTGAGACTCGGAATGGATTATTGAATATGAAACCTATTATGTATCACATTTGTTTTTCTTTTTTTCTGTTCTTTTTTGCTTTTCAATAGGAGGAAATACAACACTTAACAGTGTTGCAGTTTATTTTGTTAAATTTTGGGGATTAGACATGAGCTTCTCTCATTTTCTGAGCCTCTTATCTGGTGGGAATGATTATGTGTATTAACATGATAGAAACTCTAAAGGAATTAAAAAAGAAAACCAAACAAAATGAAGTTGCAATTGAAGATAAGATTTCATAGTTGTCCAAACCAGTCTAATGCCACATGAACATGGATGACTATACAAAAGTAGAAGGGGCACGTGTACAATATCCAGTATTAGTTGAAACAATGGATATTGAACTTAAAACGGAGCATTGAACTCTGAATCTTATAGCATTGAGTATGAATTACTTCAAGTTCATATATCAATTTCAAGTTGAATGGTAGAAATTTCAAATTAATGACATATGTTTCAAGTTCAATAGTCCGAATTTCAATTTTAATGTGCTCACGGTACCGGTACTGGTACTGGTACCGTAGTATATTAGCAAAATCCAAAATAAAATCATGAGTTGGAATTCATTGAATTGGATTAAAGAAAGAAGATTGAAGTCAACTCAAAACTTAACTATAACAAAGAAAGGATCATAGAGATTGGGTTGTGAATTGCTATGATCCTTATCATTTCCAGACTTGTCATCTCTTAATAGATTTTGGTTGAACGGCATCTTTTATTTTTCTTTTAAAATTGTAATATGCTTTGTTATATGAATATTATCCATGGGATCAATTATCACTTTTAAGAAAGGAATCCCAGTTTATTCAAAGAAGTTACATAAATAAAAATCTAATTACAGTCAATGGTTTCTTGCAGTACCAAGAGCTAGCCATCCAAGTTGGCAAGATTATCTTGTCAAATGTTTAATCTATCTTTTTTTTTTCCTCTCAAAAGTTTGAATGGGACGAAAAATCTCATCCATTGAACACTTAACCCTTACATCTTATTATTACCTGAACTCGGATGATTGCTGATGTAAAATGGCATTCACGGCCAATAGAACACGATAGATTAAACCAGCATCAAGCTTACCAGTTACAACAAATGCACGTTTGTGTTGTGATTCTCTAATCACCGAATAGTGTTTTACAAGGAAAAATATATATTCTCTAATATTACTTGAATAGAATTTACAAGTATTACAAAACTTGTAAAAAAAAAAAAAAAAAAAACTCACTCAAACTACACACTCTACCAAGCTCTCTTTACATGGAGCTTGCAGGATCTTACTCTTTTTCTTGTAGCAACTCTCTGAACTCTCTTACCTGGAGCAAACATTCTAAACTCTCTTACTTGAGGCTTCTCACTTATAAATAAACTCTGTATTTATAGTAAAACTTAAGCTCACAATTTCAACAAATAAATAATGCTCACCGAAAATAATTTTGTACGCTCACACCAATTTTTCAAACTCCACCTAATGGTGGATTTGCAATTGGCCATCCATGCACTTGGGTTCTACAGCTAGCACTGACAATAGCGTTGTTATATAGTTGTTTTAGTACACAAAAAGCACAATGAATATGGTAATTTGGGTCAGGATTCGTTTATTCGTTTGATTCGATTCGATTCGCTTTAAAGCGAATATAGGTTTGAAAAAATGAATTCGTTTAATAAATGGGTCAATTCGATTCGATTAGTTTATTAAACGAATCAAATACGAATTTAAGCTCATTAATTCGTTTATTCGTTTAGGATTCGTTTTATTATTTTTATTTACTTCTTGTTAATTTTCAATTAAGATTCGAGAAATTATAGTTAATTATCATAGAAAAAAGTAATATTTTCGATATTTGGTGAGGTATTTTTAGTAAATATATTAATTACATATTTCATATGTATATATTTATGAAGAATTAATGTAAATTAAGTGTGGTAAATTATTTTATTAAATAATATCATTGACTAAACGAATATTCGTATTCGATTCGTTTAATAAACGAATCGAATACGAATCCTGATATTAGGATTCGTTTAATAAATGAATCGAATACGAATCCATCACGTTTTGATTCGATTCGTTTAGGATTCGATACAAATTTAATTCGTTGATTCGTTTTGTCACATGTATTTCAAGTACATTGATGAAAGTCATAATAGGTGGAGATCTTTGGTTATTAGCGAGATGCCGAGATCACACTGGCCACGTGCATGAGCGGACCTACTATAGGCCCAACAAGATCTAGATTTTTTGTTGATAGGGCATTGCTAGCGTACCCCTGGGTATGTGATACCCAAGGGACGTCAGCAATACCCAAAGCAAAAAAGAAAGGGAACAACTGGCTGCAACAATCGGTTGCAGCCAGTTGTTTCAAAAAAAAAATATAAATATTATTTTTAATAAAAAAATTATAAAATATTCATAAAAATAAAATAAATAAAAATTTTGTTGTATGTTATTATTAAAAATTACAAGTATAATGATTACAGTTGCATGTTTATTGTTAAAAATTTCATAATAGAAAATGTTTCATATTTTTTGGCACACGTTGCATTTCTAATGGTATTAATAGCATGTACAATGGAGATAGTTACATGTGCGGTTTTCGAGGCATATTCAATTTCATGTTAATGCTAAAATTTTCAAGACTAATGGTTGTAGTTGCAAGTATAATGGTAAATGTTTCAAATTATAAAATATTTCATGCTTATGGTAGGACGTTGCATGTCTAATGATATTAATTGCATATTCAATGGTCATAGTTACATGTGTGATTTTCGAGGTAGATTCAATTTCATGTTATTGCTGAAATTTTCAAGTCCAATGGTTTAATGTTGCATGTTTATTGTTAAAGGTTTCATATTAGAAATATTACATATTTATTGGTGAAAGTTGCAAGTCTAATGGTATAAGTTGCATATTCAATGGTCATTGTTAGATGGCAGATGCAATTGCATGTTATTGCTAAAATTTCAAGTCCAATGGTTTCATGTTACATGTTTATTGTTAAAGGTTTCATATTAGAAATATTACATATTTATTGGTGAATGTTGCAAGTGTAATGGTAGAAGTTGCATATTCAATGGTGATAGTTACATATGCGTTTTTCGAGGTAGATTCCGTTGCATGATATTGCTAAAATTTCAAGTCAAATGGTTTCGTGTTGCATGTTTATTGTTAAATATTTCATATTAGAAATATTACATATTTATTGGTGAATATTGCAAGTGTAATGGTAGAAGTTGCATATTCAATGGTGATAGTTACATGTGCGTTTTTCGAGGTAGATTCCATTGCATGTTAATGCTAAAATTTCAAGTCCAATGGTTTCGTGTTGCATGTTTATTGTTAAATATTTCATATTAGAAATATTACATATTTATTGGTGAATGTTGCAAGTGTAATGGTAGAAGTTGTATATTCAATGGTCATTGTTACATGTGTGTTTTTCGAGGTAGATTCCATTGCATGTTATTACTAAAATTTCAAGTCCAATGGTTTCGTGTTGCATGTTTATTGTTAAATGTTTCATATTAGAAATATTACATATTTATTGGTGAATGTTGCAAGTGTAATGGTAGAAATTGCATATTCAATGGTCATTGTTACATGTGCGTTTTTCGAGGCAAATGACAGATGCAATTGCATGTTATTACTAAAATTTCAAGTCCAATGGTTTCATGTTGCATGTTTATTGTTAAAGGTTTCATATTAGAAATATTACATATTTATTGGTGAATGTTGCAAGTGTAATAGTAGAAATTTCATATTCAATGGTGATAGTTACATATGCGTTTTTCGAGGTAGATTCCATTTCATTTTAATGCTAAAATTTTCAAGTCTAATGACTGTGGTTGCAAGTCTAATGATAAAGGTTTCAAATTATAAAATATTTCATGTTTATTGTAGGAAGTTGCATGTCTAATGATATTAATTGCATATTCAATTGTCATAGTTACATGTGACCGGTTAAACATGTTATTTCTTCTATTTTAATAAATTATTTATTTTTTAATTTTTTAAATATCTACCGTTGAATTCACTTAAAGTGAATCCAACGGTAGACAACCCTTGGGTATGTGATACCCAAAGGTATGATAGACAAGCCCTTGTTGATAAAGTCTTTGTTGTTGTTTTATATTTTTATTAACATATTTAAATACATTTATTTATTTTGCTTGAAATATTCTTAAGTAGCCTAATTTTTCTTATTTGTTTCTTAGCCATTGTCATTTAAAATTAAAACTACAAATAAATAAACAAACAAAATCATCATTTATAATAGGAAAAAAAAAAACATCTAATCTCTAAATCCCCTAATTCATTGTCAAGCAGGAAGTTTAAATTGGAGATTTGTGTTCTAGAATTGACTTTTCAAGATTAAAAGAGATCAGTGAACTTGCAAGGATAATGATTAAGACTAAGAAAAAAAATTTCCATTAGTTTATTTATTGATTATATTCGTTTAATTCTACCTGTAGCTACTGCAACGGTAGAGATAGCATTTTCAGCCATTAATATTTTGAAGAATCAACTACAAATCATATGGGTGATCAATGATTGAATGATAATTTAGTTGTATACATAGAAAAAGATGTATTGTTTCTATTGCTAATGAAACTATTATTCAATAGTTTCAAAATATGAAACTACGTCGAGAATAAATATAAATATATTGAAAATACTATCTCAATAAAGTGTTGGAATATGTTCAGTATTTTGACACTTATTACTTTTGTTAAGACTTTTTTTGTATTAAAAAATTAGTTATATTATATTAAATCTCTGTTGGATAAAATTCTTGGATCTGCCACTGGTCACATGGATCACTGATGTTGGCGAGATTATGGTAACCATAACTTTGTATTGAAGAAAGATCAAATTGAATTATAATTTGGTAAAAATTATATATATATATATATATATATATATATATATATATATATATAAATAATGTGTTCTAAAAAATACGATTTTATAGGGTTTCGTAGCAGAGCGAGAAAAACACTAATTTTTATATTTTGCTCATTTTAGTCATAAAGTGTCAATTACACATCCAAGTGTTTCTAAAACACTACCAAAATGATTAGTATATCTTAAATTTACTTAATTACATCCAATACAATTTTGGAATTAGGCATAAATCCTAATTTATTTAATTAATCAAATTAACCAAATAAAATCATAATTAATTTTCAATCAAGTTTTAATCCAAACTTTCTAACATCAAAAGAGTCTCGCCACCATGAAAAATACTCAAGAACAGTTATAGGTTGTCATAGAGTGGTACAAGTGTGAGCGAAGCGAGGTTTACCGCTATGCTTGTGACATCGACGACCACTATACTGTTGGGCTCGTAACTCGTAGAGAGTATGGATAGTCCCACGGGGGACTAACCAGAGAATAATGGAGTCGCCACCCAGTATGAGATACTAGAAATTATATAAGGCTGCACTACACCTCTCGCAAGGTCCGACCTTAAACCCGTTTAGGTTCTGAATGGTCTCTTACTGATATCTGTATAATATTTATGCTCAAACGAGGTATCCCCACATCTTATAATACAGTCACATGCAATATAGTTTATAAAGCACACACAATAGCGCAAACATGAAAATCGATAAATAAATAAATAAAGTTTATATGTGGAAATAAAATTTTACAATAATAAGTAAACAAGCTAAAACATGCTAAAACATGTATTATATGGGCCTAACCTCGGAGAGGCCTGGCTGGACATGGCCTAGGGTCGACAGGATATACCATTCAATCTTCGTGTCTGGCCGAACTTACTGGAAGTTCGGTGACACGCTCAAAAGTGATTATTTACTCTCAAATATAAGAGTGTCGAAGTAATAAAATAATCTGATAAGTCTGGAGTTGATCCACATGGAATAAATTTAATAAGATAAAATAATAATTCAACTAATAAAATAAAAATAATAAAATAAAATACTATGGTTAGAGGATCCACTCTTGATATTTCAAATATAAAATAATTTTTACTTTTTATAAAATATAAATTATATTTATTTCACAATCAATTTATTTCATAATTATCATGTATTAATTATGCCAACACATGTGATCTGTTCCGTCGATAATTAGTCATGCCCAGGTACTAAATATGTCAAATATATAAAATCAGCCATAAAGACGGTGATAATATTTGTCTATAACAAGTCCAGTTAGGTACTCAATTATGCTAAATATATAAAATCAGTCATATAGGCGGTAACAAAGTTTGTCAATAATTAATTCAGATCTTTGATAGTCCATTCTCTCTCATTTATGAGATTCAAGTATTATCTGTGCCAATCGGGGACTATCTACAGTTAGTCAAGAGTCCTCAATAAACTAGAAAGAGTATGAATTTTACTTGGGAAATTATCACAATTTATAAAATATAATATAAATAAAAATCACATATATTTTCATACCAACAGCTTCACCATTTACCCTAACATGATACAAATTTACAAAATAAGATATAAAAAAAAACATTCATGATTTTATTGATAAAATAAAAAGAATTTACAAAAGAAATAAAATAAAATAAAACACATATGATACTTACCTCAAATACCCCAAAATGGGAAAATGAAATAATGCATTCGGATTGGAGGGGAGCTCTCCATTTTCTCCCCCCTCACACCTCCTTTTATAGGAGGCCTCGGCACCAGATTGCAAATGAAGCAATTGCATTTGCAATCCAGCAATGCATTATTGCATTGCATTATTTATATATATATATATATATAAAATATTGGTGGGATCTCCAAAATATTATATATATAAAATCTCGGTGAGACTTCCTAAATATAAATTATATGTATATAATAATAATAATAATAATAATAATAATAATAATAATAATAATAATAATACAATACATGTGTAGCAAAATATATCATAAAACTCATTTTGTCGCCAATCTAAACACGGTGAATGTTTTCCAAGTCAAATTTGAATATGACTTTTTGGGTTTTCTGAGTCCTGAAATTCTTATCTCATATACATTTTTCTTGTTGAGCTTCTGAAGCAGTATTTTACTACACAATAAATAAAAATACACAATAAAAATATACAAAACGTATATTTAGTTGTTATTTCACAAATGTGCTAAATTAATGAGATTAATTAAACTACAAGTGTAAAATGATTACTTTTTCTTTTAATAAATGTGTATTTTTTAGTGTTCATCACACCATCAACCAGCTTATACTAGTGTCTAGTAATTTAAGCGAAAACTAAGAAAAAACTATTACTCAAGTTAGTAATTGTTTTTTTTTTTTCTAAATTATCAAATAAGTAAATTATCATGTACATTTTACCATTTTTCCATACACACATGAGACAAAGTATCAATCAATTCATTGTGCTCACAATATTCACAGCTGTTGTTGAAAAGAGAGTAATATTTTTGTCATAAATTATATCATAATTCACACATTTTGACAATGACAGATTATTTATATACAAAATAGTTTTTTTTTTTAATAATAATACATATTTAACCCTTGTAACAAGCTTTGGGCCAGTGACTCCCACACTATTTAGCTTTAGGGCACTAGGTGTTAAGACACCCATACAGACTTAATTACTCGAATCTCATATGACAAAAAGAAAAATATTTGATTTTCTTAAGCTTTCTCCTTAACCCATTTAACAAGCTTTGAGCCAGTGACTCTCAGACCAGTTGGCCTTATGACACTAAATGTTAATACACCCCTACAGACTTAATTGATCGAGTTAGAGAGACTATGAAATCGAACTTATTCAAACTCTTTTTTCCTCTTTTTTCTTTTTTTTTAAAACTCAAGCTCTACCATTTTACGCGAACAATCATTACTTGCTGAGGTAAGATATCTGGTTATTAAGTAGAAACTTGCTTAGTTTTTTTTGAAATAAAAACACAAACTCATTTGCTTTTAAGTGCTGTCTCCAACAAACTAGAGAACTGAATATTATAAAATTTTCACTTTCAACCCATGATCATATGTTATCATGTATGTTGATAATATTTTTCAAATGAGCATATGAAAATCAAATTTAAACAATTTCATGGAGAATTCATAAATTTAAATAATTCAAAAAGAAATGAACAAAAATAACTTGTTAAGAAATAACTTAAAAATAAAAATAATTTTTTTTATTCTTTTACACACAAAACAAAATATTTTTTTAAAAAAATAATAAAAATAAAAACATTATAGTCAATTATCCCCTCTCCCAAACCAAATTGAGACATGTTCCTCAATGTCTGAATAAGAAGAAATAGAGTTTAGAAGATATCACCTGATTTGTGTGGTATTGAAAATTGAGTATACAACACTGCTACTAAAAAGAAATTTTATAGCTTAAAAAAAATCAAAATAGTAATTTGAAATGTAGTTGTGATTGTGGCTCACATCTTCCTTTGGTTTTACGTCCAGTAACGGCTTGAACACCCTCTATGGATCGATGATATGCTTCCCATCCAATTTTCTTATAAATCGGCAAATAGAATCTTTTACAGTCAGATTCCCGAGACTATAATTTAGCAAAGTGTTGTTGTTGTTTTTTTTTATACACAAAACAACAAAAAATATAAAAGATTTTTTTTTAAACACATAAAAATGAAAAAATTGCAATAATGTTATATTATTACTATATCTATTAAATTTCATTCCTCGGCAGCAGCGTCAAAAACTTGACACATTCAAAAAGTAATTTTTTACTCCCAAATATAAGAGTGTCGAAGTAATAAAATAACCCGGTAAGTCCGAGGTCGATCCACATGGAATAAATTTAATAAGAAAAAATAATAATTCAACTAATAAAATAAAAATAATAAAATAAAACATTATGGTCAGGTGATCCACTCTTGATATTTCAAATATAAAATAATTATTACTTTTTATAAAAATATAAATTATATTTATTTTCCAATCAATTTATTTCATAATTATCAGGTATTAATTATGTCAACACATGTGATCCGTCATGTCGATAATTAGTCTTGTAAATGTACTAAATATGTCAAAATATATCAAATCAGTTATAAATGTGGTTATAATATTTGTCTATAACAAGTTCAGTTAGGTACTCAATTATGCTAAATATATCAACCCAGCCATATAGGCAGTAACAAAGTTTGTCAATAATTAATCCAGATCTTTGATAGTCAACTCTCTCTCATTTATGAGATTCAAGTATTATATGTGTCAATCGGGGACTATTTACAGCTAGCCAAGAGTCCTCAATAAACTAGAAAGAGTATGAATTTTACTTAGAAAATTATCACAATTTATAAAAATATAATATAAATAAAAATCATTTATATTTTCATATCAAGAGCTTCACCATTTACCCTAACAGGATATAAATTTGTAAAATATGATATAAATAAAAACACTTATGATTTTATTAATAAAAGAAATATAAATTACAAAAGAAATAAAACAAAACAAAACACACATGATATTTACCTCAAATATCACGAAAATGGATAATGAAATAACGCATCCGGACTGTAGGGGAGCTCTCCATTTTCTCTCCCCTCACTGAGGTGCCGAGACCTCATTTTATAGGAGGCCTCGGCACCATATTGCAAATCAACAATACAATAATGCATTGCATTATATATATATATATATAATATTGGTGGGACCTCCAAAATATTATATATATAAAAAATCTCGGTGTGACCTCCTAAATATTATATATATATATTATAATAATACAATACATTTGTAGCTAAATACATCATAAAACTCATTTTGTCACCAATCTAAACACGGTGAATGTTTTCTAAGTCCAATTTGAATCTATCTATCACACTCTTTTTGGGTTTTCTGGGTCCTGAAATTCAGATCTCATATTCATTTTTCCTGTTGAGCTTCCGAAGTAGTATTTTACATACACAATAAATAAAAATACACAATAAAAATATACAAAACATAAATTTAATTGTTATTTCACAAATGTGTTAAATTAAGGGATTAATGAAATTACAAGTGTAAAATGAATAATTTTTCTTTTAATAAATGTGTACTTTTTAGTGTTCATCATCCGGCCAGATGTACTACATAGTCTAGAAACGAAGAAGCGTACATACACAATAACATATTTGATATATATGCATTTAGATACATTCATAACGAAATGATCATCCCTAGTGGTACCTGGAGTTGTATCCCGAGTGTGAACCATATTACCGTATATTCGAAATCGGATATGGAACTTACGTCTTGGTTTCCATCCTATATACCTCAAGGGTCATCCAGTCGGATATACAACATGTCAGGCCGGATATAATACATGTCTGATCGAACATTGTTTGCAGATCAGATGATAAACAATCATAGCATATATATTAATCATATCTTAAACAGTGCATGCATATCATAGATTAAATTGGTAAAACGAACAACTGACATGCATAAATGGATAATGACGATTAACATATAAAATAACTAAGCATGTAATAAGGTACGGAAAACAGCAAGCAAAACTCAGAAATATTAAAAAGGGTGTCCTCAGGTCGTACCTTTATGCGTATGTTGTGGCTCTAAATGACGTCTCTGGATGTCTGAAATGTTGCTTGGTTGTTTGTTGAAAGGAGGAAAACTCCAATGATGCCACTGATTTTTTCTCACTCTCTCGACAGTATCTAGGTATTTCCAAAGCTTTTGATAGATAACTCCCGGTAGAAAATGTGAAGGGGTGAGGTCTTTTTATAGTGAAAATGACAAGGGATAGAGATGGAATGAGGGAAAAGGAATCCATCCGGTTCTCCAGTGATTGCCAATCTGTTGGGTCAGTTACATCTCGATAAATATCCGGCTGGAAGTATATATAGTGATATATATCCGGCTGGACAGAATCAGTACATGTCATACCTGTATTTCTAGTAACTGAAGATCTGCACACTTGATGACAACTCGATGCATGTCCGGCCGACTGTAAAATTTGAATTGTATGTCCGACCGGACATAATCAAATTCGTCATTTTAGAGATTGACGATCAGCACACTCACTGACAATTGGCTCACATCTGGTTAGATTTATGATTTTCAATGTATATCTGGCCAACTATTGTGGGCTGAGAGAAAGTAGGCCGAACATAATTGATGTCTGGTCGATGCTAGTTTGTATTTCCTGAAGTTTCTTCCCTTTCTGGCATTCATCCTTATAATTTTCTAAGCTTTCGGAGGTTGTCCCCAGAAGAGACTCATTATGAGGCTATGCATAAAAATATAGTGTCTACAGTCGCCCCCACTTTTCTAGTTTGTATTTTTACGTACCTGGTTCGTCTAGCGTCTCCGGACTTACCTGGTTGTGTTGTAGTTGGATTATTGTTTGATTGTTGATTGATGGTTGTGGGCTTTGTTCTCGATGCTTTTGAGAATTGTGGGATTTGTTCCCGATGTTGAGAATTGTGGGCTTTGTTCCCGATTTTGATACTCGTGGGTTTTGTTCCCGGTTTTGATAATCGTGGGCTTTGGTTTTTAGTGATTTATCAAAAAGTGGATCATGTATTGTTATAAAATCATAACCCATATATCTATATTTTTTTTTTAATTTGATTTATGGTTTGGCCAAATCCTAGGTCCCACCTCACTGCTTATGTGGATTAATCTCAGGGCCGGCCTGAAATAAATTTTCAGGTGGAAAATTGGTAATATCCCTAAAAATAAATTGTGCTTGAAAATTTTTAAAATGATAAGATATCAAGTAGCCCAATTGATTAAATTTCTTGTAATGGTCGGCAAGATTTGTGTTACAGGTGGGTGCTGAGAATGTTTTGATTGTAATAGCAAATAATAATACTTCTTAAATTAAACCAACCCATTATCAAATAATATTAGAAGCTTTAAGCAATTTTCAACACTCTTGCCCTTTCTTTTGTGGCTAATGTTTTTTTCCTCTTTAAATAAGAAATTGATCAACTTATGTGAGTCACTTGGCTAATTTTTTTTTTTATATATAATAATTTATTTATTTTGTGATAGCTAACCCCCTTTAATTATTTTGGCCAATGTCATTCCACACGATTTAGGAGGAAAAAGTCAACTTTAATTCATAATCCAACTTCAAAAAAGTCCACAGTTTAAATGATGAGCAACGTCTTAACAGTTTATCTTATATAAAAGAGGGGAAATTATCATTTTTATACTAGAAGATAAATTTTTATATGAAAATATTCGAAAATTTTAAACAAACTTAATATTACATTCAAAGTTTCAACTATCATACTAAATTATACTTTTATGTGTAAATTAGTATCATGACTGAAATATTTTAGGTGTAACTTAGTAAATTGACGGAAATATTAGGTGTCAAATTCAACCTAAAAAATTAATTAGTATATTGATTGAAATATTGGGTGTTAAATTCAACTTATATAAAGTTTTCAGGTATTTTCATATATAAGACAATCTTTAGGTGTAAAAATGATAATTTACTTGCAAAAAAGTCTATGAGGGCATGCTACATATTGATAGTTGGACAAGTGAAAATATAGACAATTATTAAAAAGTCCATTTTGTGGTCACTTATTTTAAAAAGAATAGGCTCCTAAATTTTATTATTAAGTCTTATTTCTTTTTTGAATTTTATTAGCATTTAGTCATTTTTTAAAGATAGTATTTACACTCTCCGTAGAGAAAGTGAAGGAAAGTATCATCATTGCATCCTTTCTCTCTCTTTTTTTTTAAAAAAAAATTACCGTTAATTAATAAATGACTAATTTACTCTTTTTTTATTTATCAAAACATATAATTAATAATACTAATTTTAAAACTTATGATTTGTAAATCAATAATATCGAAAAACTTTATATTTTGAGAAAGAATTAATTTTGATAGTCAAAGTTAAAAAAATACAAAATTTTCAACTCACTCTCAGCCGCTTTAAATTAACAATAGGTGGATTAAATCCAAATTTTTTTTCAACCTGGACTAAATGTAAATAGAGGTTCAGTTTTTATCCTTTTTAATAAATCCCCTAAAAAAATATAATGGAAAGATGGTGTCAATAGTTCTTTTTAATGTACTATATATAGCAACGCCCATTAAGATTTGTCTATAATACTAAGTTGGTTTCTAATTTTTCAAACTGATTAGTTTAATTTGGTTCTCGATTCACTATAATCAAATTAAAATGAAAAATACATATGGAAAATGATAAAATTAAAAAATAAATCGAAAACAAAATTGAATTGGTTCAAATCAAATCGGTTTAATTTACTCCGAAAATCGATCCATAATCCGTTCAAATTTTATGAACCATCAATTCTTAATTACAATTTTGTTAACTCTCAAGTCTTTTTAATTGTGGTCCTGCAAATTTACGCATGCTTGCATTAGAATTATAAATCATAATTAGAATATATAACCCTAGATCATATATTTAATTGCTTTTAGTGTCTGACCAACTAACTGTATTAGTCTCTTTTTCATAGATTTGACCAAACTATTTATGCACTCTTTAACGGATTCCAATGTCTTTTTGATCAAAATCTTTTATTTTTTATGTGTAAAAGACTCAAAGTGCTTCCACTAGCTCAATAGTCAACAATCAAGCTTTTAACTTTTGAAATCTACTATGATAAACTAGATATATGTATTTATAGTACAATTCATATCCATGAATCCGAAAAACTACTCTTACATCTCGGGAGAAAAATACTTTTATTCAAAAAATATGTCCATATATCTATATTTTTATAAAATAATAAAATTTTTAGTATATAAATGCTCGAACTCACTCCTTTAATGTTGAGGGCGTGAGACGTGAACGAGATTTATACTTTAAAATTTTTTATAATACCTTAAAATTTTTTATAATACCGAAGAGATGTTACTTAAGTTAAACTAATTAACACTCATGTAAAAATGGCCACACATTTTTTTAAGAGAAATTGACATTTTTTTATGGGTGGAAAAAAAAACAATCATTGGTACTCGAAGGCTTCGTCAGTGTTATTTAAATTTGTTTCGTGTGGTATGTAGTTCTGGTTGTTGATTATTTGTCTCAATTCATTTGTCAGCCTCTGTAAGATTTTTATGTGATCCAGAAACGTTGCATCATGTTCAGCTTCCTGTTTCTCGAGCATGTTTATCAATTGTCTTCCCACTGATGGTTTTTGTCCTTGAAGATCATAGATTGATGGTGGATAAGATGGAAAATGTGGTTCAGTGAAATATGTTGGTTCATTATATGAAGGTCTTTGATAGTTTTGCCACCCTGAATTGTAGAGGTATATGCATTGATTGCTCGGGTGGTTACCATCACATATTTTACATCTACCCATTGTGTTCTATTGAGCAAATATTGTATTGATTGGTTCTGACATCCAGTGATAGTTGTTGGGCTAGACAACAGGCCTCAGAAAACCGGACTATTGCTTCCTGATTTGGGGTGTATCTTTACCTTGTAAAGCTCGTAATTCTTTTATCACCCAATGAAGATCCATTTTCAACCACCTGAAAAATAAAAGAAAGAAATAAAAATTACAGATAAAAATAAAGAAAATTAGATACAAGTAAATAAATAACTTTAAAATTAATAACTCAAGAAAAATAAGTCCCCGGCAACGGCGCCAAAAACTTGATCGGTGAAATCACACACGTAACGCAAGCGCACGTATCGCTCAAGTAGTATAAAAATATCGATCCCAAGAGGACTTAATTTCTATTGTTGTTATTGTTAGGGTTGGTGCTCTGAGTGCCAATCCGGATCGTATTTATGTCTGATTCATGAATACGAGCAATACATTTTTTCATAATATTACTAATTTAAAATGGTAGCACCTCTTGTCTTTTATATACGTATTCGATCTAATTTCGATTAGATTGATTAGATTGAAACTGAATCTGGTTTAGTGATATGTATATATATATTAGACAAAGACCCCAAGATTTACAACGTAGTGCGCAGTTACAACATAGTTTGTAATTGACATTGGGAAGTGTCACTATAAGTTGTATATCCTTAAATTAAGTTCCTGGTCAAGATTTATTGACACGGGTCGGTTAGTAAAATTCGCTGAGACCAGTACATGTTGTATATCGGACTTGGTCCGATGGTTTATCCCAATGAACCATGAGTCTTGGGAGACTCGTATAGACGTGTAGGTGTTTATTTTATAAGCACTGAATGACTCACCGAAGATTTCCTAATAGATGGTACACCAACGTCAATAGGAATCTTCTCGAGTTGAGTAACATAGCGATTCATTGACTTGAGATACCACTGTGGATATATGAGTTATCCTCCACACTTAGATGGCAGTCACGTCATCGATCTATTTAGATCAGACCTCCGTCTGTTCGTTGGGTGTGGACTCATGCTCATGATATCCTGTGTGTATCAAGATAGAATCCGTCAGTTCTGTGTACAGAGCATAGGTAGTCCAAATATGATTAGCAATCTGTTAAATCTATGGCCATAGTATACTTCGGAAGTGAGTTCTGAATGTTATTTAGAGATTGCTAATAGATACGTCGACGAGATTATTCCTATAGAGATTTGACGTTTGTATCTATATCTCTGGGATAATTCGGATACCTGTGACGGAGGGATTATATGTATGCAGTGACCTCGACCTGTATGATTCAGCAAGTTTATCCGTGGTCTTCATAATTTACGGGTGGGTGAATTATGGATACAAAATTTGATTTCGTAACAGATATGCCTGAATCTAGAGAGTCTCACTAATGAAATATACTCGTAGAGCACTAGGGCAACTGTTATGAATAATACTAATTATTTATAACTCGTTTAATGGTTAAAAAAAATACATGCAATCGGGACCTAACGGTCATTTCCGAATTAATGTATACTTGTATTTAATACTTGGTTTTATTAAACACATTAATTAAATATCAAATTATGATATTTGACATATATCATTTATATATATGTATTTCAATATTTAATGTAAATATAATACATATATTAGGATATTTGTATTTAATTATTTAATTATTTAAATGTTAAATAATTAAGTTAATTAAATAACAAAATATCTATTACATGATTTATGCTTGGAAATGGCATGATATCATTGGCTCACTTGTAAGTTTACTTTATTTATAAGATAAATGTTATCTTTTAGTAAAGTAAATTTGTTCCAATGAAAATGAAACAAGTTAAAAAGGATTTATTGTATTTCTTGTTGATGTTTTGGGCAATATCAAAGAAAGACATATAAATATTTTCTGTTTCATTTTTCAAAGCATATACAAGGTTTCTAAAAATTTACTAAGGAAAGATTGAGAGAAAAAGTGAAGAACCTAAAGGAAAAAAGCTTGAAACTTGGAGTTTTAGTAAGTTATTTCCAATTTTCTTCAATTAAGAAATTATTTCTTCAATTCTATACTTCAACTTGTGTAGTTTAGAATTTTCTCTAATCTTTAATTATGTGAATTACTGTGATTGGAAACTTGTTGGAGGTGTTATGCATGTATTATTAATTTATTTGCTTATTAATGTAATTAAGTTTAATAAATTAATTAGAAAATTAAAGTTGTCATTTTAGAGTTAATTAGCCTAGAATTGTTCTTGATTAATTTCATGATGGTGAGATTTAATTGGTGTGGTAATTTGAAGATTAAAGTATTGAATTTTATCAATTTAATGTAAATTGCCCAATTTGAGTAATTTATGAAAGTAGGGTTCTTAACCCACTCAAATTTTGGGGCTTTTCATATATATATATATATATATATATATGTTATAATTTGATGTATATTTGATTTATGTCAAATTTGTGATTGATTGATTTGATCTTGATGTGTTTTGAACAAATTGGGTCAAATTGTAATTAATAGAAAATCTGGGCTGTTTTCGTAATTCTGGAAAATTACTGGGCAGTTTCGAATTTCTGGAAAATTTTTTGGATTATGTTGCAAATTGTATAAATTATTTTGGGATTGATTTGGAATCAATTAAATATGTATTTGAATATTTAAGGACCAAAATGATTAATTTGCAAAGTATTGGGGTCTCAAAGAAATTAATGATAAATCTGATTTTTCAGATAAAAATTCAGTTTTTATTTATTGAGTAATTATAATAAATTAGTTTATTTTAATTGCCCAAGAAAAATATTTATCGAAAATTCTTTCGGAGTGAAAATACACGAAAACGGCGAAAAACAGTATCAGAGCTAGTCTGATCCTGGACACCCAATATGATTAGCCCTTTAAAATTCAATGTTTAGTTTAATCATTACTTAATACATGCATGTGTTTATTTAATTTGATTAAATAAAGTACAAGCATCTTTTGTTTGAAAATCTCTGATTTCAATAAGGTTTTAAGAAAGTGACTAGTATTAGGAATACTTGTTTCTTCGTCCGCCTTATCAATACATATGTAAATATTTTCATGATGCTATGGATGTAACGTGTCAAAGCTGTGCAGTTATGGTTGAAGGTAGTTCATTTACACCGATAGAACTTATATGATAAGAGACAAATTCAAGTGAAAGTGGAATCCTGAACGTGCCAAAGCTGTCAGGACTATATCGGTAGCTTGAGTTTGTCATTGACAAGTTTAACCTTGATACGCCTCATTATGAACGTGCCAAAGTTGTCATAACGAGAAACGATCAGGACCAAACCTAGGAGTCACAGTGAGTGTGATTGACAATGAGTTATCTACCTAATGAATATACGTAGGCGAGAACGTGCCAAAGTTGTGAGTCGAAATATATTCATGGGGTCCACTTCCCATTATGAAATTCAATTTAATTATTGAATTCTCATTTCCGTTGGGGATTACGGTATTACGTAAAGTAGTGGGAGGCACTGCTAGGTTAAAAATCCTTAACTTATGCGGTGTGTAATATTATGTAAATTGTCGCTCATGTTGTTCCTTATTCTATTAGTTTGATAGAATTAAACTTTTATCCACTGCAAGCATATTATATATGTTTTCTGACTTCAATTATGGTTGCAGATTTCTAGAATATGTTCTAGATTAGAATAGATAATGATATAATCATTCTAGACAGAATAGTTTCTTATGCAGTAAAGATTGACATGAATTGGTTCATGTCTCGAGATTCTTCACTGGCATTAAGAAAACCCCATTATATATTTTTTTATCTAATAATGACATTTCTTGGCTTTAGTGACATTAAGAGGTCACGTGTCAGACACAATTATTTTTCGATTATTTGCAAATGTTGTAAATAATTTGAAAGTAAATAATAAAGCTAAAGAAAGAAGATGTGTATAGTTGTGTATAGAAAATATTGATTATCATAATACAACAATTGTAGATATTGGATATCAGATCTTCCGTCTAATTATTTAAAATATTATTGAATGATTGTTTCGATATTTGATATCAGAACTTGCGACTATTTGATAGTTACTTGTTCTTTGTAAACAATTGTTAATATTTTTAAAATGACTAGTAGTGTCATTAACGAATAGATAAACATTAAGAAAAATATTCGGTTAAGTAAATAACTTAGAACATTATTTTATGACATTTTATCACTTAAGTATTGGATGCTTATACCATATGGTAAAGGATGGTCTGATACTAGATCACACCACATATCCTTATCCATTTAATGAATATTGTATTCGGGGAGGTGATTAAATCTGGACCGGGAAATTTATTGAACCGATACATTGATGTATGTAATTTAATGAATTGTAAATTGCTTAAGGTAGTTTTCTTTACTTCGTAACTTAGTCAATGAACTGTCGTGACTTAGTTACGTGTTTCTGATAAAACGTGGATATAATATTTTGACTGGTTCAAAAATATTAGATCTGAAGTTTTGAAATTTGTATCTTTTAAATTCATCGTGAGTCTTTGAATTATTCAAAGATGTTTGATACGATCAAACATATGAATTATACATTAGTTCTAAGGTTATTCGAAGAATATAATTCTTACATCAATATTATTCTTCCACGATTCCATATTGATGGAATTGATTAATGGAAGAAATCGAATCTTATACGATTTGATTCGGCGGATATTGAGTGTTACCGAATTAGTTTCAATACTCTTGGGGTTATGCTCCAATAACACTTATTCATCCTTTTAATTTAGGTTTTATAGTTTCTACAATTACGTATATGATGTGTATAAGTAGAAAATTCGAATATTGAAATGTTTGAGATTTGAATCTTTCTTTTGTATAATAGTTATATAATTGATCTGTACTTACGCCTTGGAGCTACGAGTAGAAGTTTATCATTTATTTTATTTAATGGAATATTGTATTCTATTTAATAAAATATATTTTCTACGATATCGAGTAATAAAATTATTTATTACTTAGTGTGTAACATTGGATGTTGACTATTGTAGAAAAGACTTGACTTATTGAAGTCAAATACGGTGATAAACTATAAATGAAACTACATAATTAATAAGATGAAAATACCATTTAATTACTTCCATATAAGTGCTATAGGATGTCAAAATCATTTGCAAAGTATTTGATATTTAATGGTTCTGTTGTTTTCTTATCAAAGAAAGTTATCCTATAACTTATAGTGGGAACGATATTTGATATCGATTCCGGAAATTAACATTAAACCATAGATCTAAGATTGTTCATAGCTTACTACGATCAAGTTTGGAACTTGATTGAGCTTTAGTTATGAAACGTTCATAAAATGTGCAAATGGTTTGCGCAGCAAAAGCACAGTGAGCTTATTAAAGGTTTGACCTTAATAGTATGACAGTGAGAAAAGTTATACTCAGCGGTCTATTGTAGATTCTGAGAAAACTTGTCTCTAGTCGCACCCATTGAATAATTTAAGATTGTTGGTTAATGATGATATTAAATTGTACATTTTTAGCTAAAGAATACAAAGTGGCGTTTCTGAATGATTTCTTCAGATAAGAGATCCATTGTGATTTCTTAGTTTGAAGAGTTCGTTTTGGAATGGCCCTGGAGTTTATATTATGCTAAGATTATAATTTAGTATGTTATCTTACCGAGCCTGTTGTAGACTCGGATGAGCTTTCTGGAAATTTGTGTTCTCTAATTTTGATATCAGTCATATTGTCTGATTTTATCAAAGCATAGAGAATGAATATGGGATAGAAGGGTTAGTGGGAGCGTACAAATTTCTTTCTAGTATTTTACGTCATAATGACATAACCATTATTAAAGGTAATAATGAGATGTTTATGAGGTAAAAGGTTTACCTCAGTCTTATTTTCTCCGTGAAGACAGTGGGAGTGGTCTCCATTATATTTGATACAAAGTTTTGTATAAGATATAAAACTAAGAGACTAGAGAGATACTCTCATTAGTCGTGCATTAGATATGATCTAATAAAGGACACAGTGAGAGTATTTGTATGACAGTTAGTATAACTGTTTGACAATTAGTGTTTCTAATGTATATAATATTCATCTTTCGTAAATGATGATTCCTTTGTCGAAAGAGAAACTGATTAGAATGTCTAGTCAATTTTATGCATCATAGGATGATGGCATAATGAATACTATATTAAGTACGATTAGAGATATCAATTAATCGTAATTGTTATCATTTATTTTGATATCCTCTAGACCATAAGATGTGTCTTGAAACATGTTCTTTATTATCTTTGAGATATTAAGAACGAGTTTCTTTTAATGGAGAATAAATCTGCAACGTTAGGGTCAGATTAGTTTTGAGTCTAATTATGACGTTAGAATGTCTACATCATAAAGAGTCGGAAAAGATGCAGTGGGAGTGTCACAGATGATTCCACTACAAGAGTGGAGTTAGTTGTAACTTATGAGTATTGACTTATGAAGTTGCATAGTGACCTCGTAAATTAGAAGTTTGTTATCAGTATTGTATTTGCGGTTGTCTACATATTATTTTGGATTTGATCCGTAAATACTTAGACAACTTAGTAGTTGAAGCACAATGTTGATATGGCATCTGAGTCATATTGATGTAGAACTTAGTTTTTACAAAAATATGAATGATGCTTGCTATGGAAAATGATTGTGTTTGTTGGACAAACTCAATATGTCGGAGCGGGCTTACTTGCTGTTACCTACCTCTTGAGCGCTAGATGAGTTCTTGAGGGCCATGAGTATGTGATACACATTGGGATGTGTATACGATACCATGGATATGCACTAGAGCAAGTGGGAGAAATTGTTAGAGTTGGTGCTCTGAGCGCCAATCCGGATCGTATTTATGTTCGATTCATGAATACGAGCAATACCTTTTTTCATAATATTACTAATTTAAAATGGTATCACCTCTTATCTTTTATATACGTATTCGATCTAATTTCGATTAGATTGATTAGATTGAAACGAATATGGTTTAGTGATATGTATATATATTAGACAAAGACCCCAAGATTTACAACGTAGTGCGCAGTTACAACATAGTTTGTAATTGACATTAGGAAGTGTCACTATAAGTTGTATATCCTTAATTAAGTTCATGGTAAGATTTACTGACACATGTCGGTTAGTAAAATCCGTTGAGACCAGTACATGTGTATATCGGACTTGGTCCGATGGTTTATCCCAATGAACCATGAGTCTTGGGAGACTCGTATAGACATGTATGTGTTTATTTGATAAACACTGAATGACTCACCGAAGATTTCCTAATAGATGGTACACCAACGTCAATAGGAATCTTCTCAGGTTGAATATCATAGTGATTCTTTGACTTGAGATACCACTGTGGATATATGAGTTATCCTCCACACTTAAATGGCAGTCACATCACCGATCTATTTAGATCAGACCTCTGCCTGTTCGTTGGGTGTGGACTCATGCTCATGATATCCTGTGTGTATCAAGATATGATTCGTCAATTCTATGTACAGAGCATAGGTAGTCCAAATGTGATTAGCAATCTGTTAAATCTATGGTCATAGTATACTTCGGAAGTGAGTTCTGAATGTTATTTAGAGATTGCTAATAGATACGTCGACGAGATTATTCCTATAGAGATTTGACGTTTATATCATATCTCTGGGATAATCTGGATACCTGTGACGGAGGATTATACGTATGCAGTGACTTCGACCTGTATGATTCAGCGAGTTTATCTGTGGTCGTCATAATTTACGGGTGGGTGAATTATGGACACGAAATTAGATTTCGTGACAGATATGCCTAAATCTATAGAGTCTCACTAATGAAATATACTTGTAGAGTACTAGGGCAACTGTTATGAATAATACTGATTATTTATAACTCGTTTAATGGTTAAAAAAAATACATGCAATCGGGACCTAACGGTCATTTCGAATTAATGTAATCTGTATTTAATACTTGATTTTATAAATACACATTAATAAATATCAAATTGTGATATTTGACATATATCATTATATATATGTATTTCAATATTTAATGTAAATATAATACATATATTAGGATATTTGTATTTAATTATTTAATTATTTAAATGTTAAATAATTAAGTTAATTAAATAACAAAATATCTATTACATGATTTATGCTTGGAAATGATATGATATCATTGGCTCACTTGTAAGTTTTACTTTAATTATAATATAAGTGTTATCTTTTAGTAAAGTAAATTTGTTCCAATGAAAATGAAACAATTAAAAATGATTTATTGTATTTCTTGTTGATGTTTTCGTCATATCAAAGAAAGACATATAAATATTTTATGTTTCATTTTTCAAAGCATTACAAGGTTTCTAAAAATTTACTAAGGAAAGATTGAAGAAAAAATGTGAAAAACCTAAAGGAAAAGCTTGAAACTTGGAGTTTTAGTAAGTTATTTCCAATTTTCTTCTTCAATTAAGAAATTATTTCTTCAATTATATACTTCAACTTGTGTAGTTTAGAATTTTCTCTAATATTTAATTATGTGAATTATTGTGATTGGAAACTTGTTGGAGGTGTTATGCATGTATAATTAATTTATTTTCTTATTAATGTAATTAAGCTTAATAAATTAATTAGAAAATTAAAGTTTCCATTCTAGAGTTAATTAGCCATTCATAATTAGCCTAGAATTGTTCTTGATTAATTTCATGATGGTGAGATTTAATTGGTGTGGTAATTTGAAGATTAAAGTATTGAATTTTATCAATTTAATGTAATTGCCCAATTTGAGTAATTTGTGAAATTCGGGTTCTTAACCACTCAAATTTTCGGGCTTTTCATATATATATATATATATATATATATATATATGTTATAATTGATGTATATTTGATGTATGTCAAATTTGGGAATGATTGGATTTGATCTTGATGTGTTTTGAACAAATTGGGCCAAATTTCATTAATAGAAAATCTGGGCTGTTTTCGTAATTCTGGAAAATTACTGGGCAGTTTCGAATTTCTGGAAAGTTTTTCTGGTTATTATTGCAAATTGTATAAATTATTTTGGGATTGATTTGGAATCAATTAAATATGTATTTGAATATTTAAGGACCAAAATGATTAATTTGCAAAGTATTGGGGTCTCAAAAAATTAATGATAAATCTGATTTTTCATATAAAAAATTTTGTTTTTATTTATTGAGTAATTATAATAAATTATTTTATTTTAATTGCCCAAGAAAAATATTTATCGGAAATTGTTTCGGAGTGAAAATACGCGAAAACGGCGAAAACGCGTTACCGACCGGTAACGGCTGCCCAAACAGTGAACTAGACACTGTTCGGGCAGCCCACGAACTGTCCAAATATTTTTGGGCTAACCTGGGCAGTCCCCATGAGCATTGGTCGGTCGGTTCGGCCGGAAACGCGTTTTATGCTATTTTACGAAAAACGTTTTCGCAAAAGTTTCGCGATGTTTCTATATTATTTATGTCGTTATATGATATCGAATAAATATGTTTATGTGAAATATGAATAAATTATTAATGTTTGATATTAAATAATTTATTCGTTAGTTTAAAAATTTAAACTACGATTTCGCCCGAACAGCGCTTCTCTTCCGCTGCGCCTCCCTGATTTGACCAAACAGTTATTCATTATTGATACTATTTATTTACAAGTATCTAATTAAAGGGAGAAGAGAATGATTTTGATTGGTTGGTTGAATGTGGTTTTGCTAAATAAATAAATAAATAAAAATACAAAATAAAACAAAGAAAATAATAATAAATAAAATAAATATCTAGGGTTGTGATTCCACACATATTATTCTAATGATGAATTGATTCTCTTATATATTGTGTATAAATCAGTCTGCTAACTTGGAAAACGAAAATATGCAAAAGTCTTTGTCGATGATCAGATGCAAACACCCAATAACTCAATTAATCATATGTTTATGTTAACCAAGTTACCTGAATTCATTAAGTTTAAGTTCCAATTATGGCTACCCCCGCCCGACAGGTATATGTCTATCCTGAATGAAATCTTTTAAAGGTTATATATCCTTAAGGGAGATCGTGAACTATTGAATTTAAGGCTGAAACCTAAAATCATTTTTCCAAGTTCATTTTAAATTTATCACATCAATCTTATTGGTGATCAGGCAACAAGAAGCCTTAAACTTAAGTTTCAATAAACAAACTAAAGTATTGCCCATAATATAATTGAATCAATTATTAAGCATGTGAATATTGTGTTTCATCACTTCCCTAGATTAAAAATAAAATGTTGGGGTTATGAGATCCACCTTTACCATTTTAATTTAGATCTCCCTTATTATATATATAAATTTAGCATGATATTACCAACCGACCATATAAGGGGTATCCTGATTAAGTCAGATTTTGAATTAATTTCAACCGACCATAAAGGCGGTATCCAATTTAGCCAGGTTAAAATCAATTTCATTAAGTCCAACTGACCATAAAGACGGTATCCAATTAAGTCAGGTTTTTTAAGATAATTTAAATATATAATTAAGGAGATTAATCTAAACTATAATAATAAAAGTTTCACCCTTCCCCCAACAGAAAATTAACTACTAAACATTTTGAAATGAAATCGGCCTGAATTTATAGGCAAATCTTGGTGTCATGCGTCGCGACGCGTGCAACCTTGTGTGTCGCGACGCGCCATAGATTGATAACACATGTACGCGGCTTCCTGAGATGATGACACGTGGCACGCATTTCTTCAGCAGATGAATTATTGGCCTCGATGTCGCGACGCGTGATGTTGTGCGCGTCGCGACGCTGACGTAAGCAATGACGTGTAGTGTCGGCAGCATGAGATGATGACACATGTCTGGCGCATGATAGCAAAATTGTTGTGATGTTGACATTGGCAGACGCATGTTATCAAGGTGTGTATGATAGCAAGTTTCTCTGAGGTTGACACGTGTCCGGCGTATAATAGCGGTCGCGACGCAGAAGGCTTTCGCGTGTGTATGATAGCAAGTTTCTCTGATGTTGACACGTGTCCGGCGTATTATAGCGGTCGCGACGCAGAAGGCTTTCGCGTCGCGACGCGTAAATGATAATTTTGCTATTTTTGTCTGTTTTTTTCACTGTTTTGGCCCGATTTGATTACAGTCAGTCCCAAATCTTTATTTATCTGGAAAATAACACAAAATACATCAAATATTCATAAAAACCGAGAAAATATACCAAATATTAGGTTAAATAGGCGGGAAATAGTGATATATTTTTCCGTTCATCAACTATATGAGACTTAATTAAAACGAGTCTTATATAAGTATAACTTAAGAAATGTGATTATAACTGATCTCAATATGATTATGACTATGATTGGGGTCAATGTGACTTTCTCTATTACTAAGTTAATGTGAATGTGATTATGCTGAACTTATATGACTTAGTAAAACAACGACGTAGGTAGGTGACTTAAGAAAAATATTTTTGTGATTGAGTTCAATGTGAATGTAACTAATCTCTATGTTTTACTTATTAATGTGACGATAACTGTGACTGTGAAAACAATCACATTTTCATGTTGCTTATTATGTGCCACGTAGGATTTTGAGGCTAATTTCGACATTTAAGAGTCCAAATTGAGCGAGGTTCCTTAATGAAAATTGTATGTATGATTATTAATTGTATGTAGAATTTTACAGATTGTGATTAAGAGTCCGAATGAAAGAGATGAGTGTTTAAAATTGGCTAATCAGAAATCATTATTTCTTAAAATGTAATACCCTTTTTTTTATCGAAACATATAAATAATAATACTAATTTTAAAATTGGTTTTTGAAATTCGTTTTTTTCACTTTAGTGCCCTTGCTTTTTATGCATTGATGATCTTCTGTCTCAAGTTAAGTTTTTGTTCACATCAACGCCCATTAAGATTTGTCTATAATACTAAGTTTGGTTCGTTTTTAATTTTTCAAACCGATTACTTTAATTTGGTTCTCGGTTCACTATAATCAAATCAGAACGAAAATCGAGATGAAAATTGACCAAAACAAAATTGAATTGATTCTGTTAGGAAACATAATTCATAATTTTTACATGTTTGTCCTCTTAGGATCTAACCATACATGTATTACTAGTCCTAGATTTATTTACAAACTAATTGAAATAAATCTAAGTTAATCACAATACAATTACATACATTTCTTCTTGTAGAGACTCTTAATCAAACTTAATTGATTGGCTTAACTCAATAAGCAAATGATCTTATTTATAGGAGGGAAACCAAGTCACTATGTAATCACATGTATTGATTACTATTAATCACATATTAGGATGCATAATGACTTTCTCTAACCCTTCCAAAAATATTACCATCATGGGTGTACCATATGTTCCCCACTTAACATTTTACTAATTGTTGTTACTTAACAACTCTTGTTGTTACTTAATTATTTGATTAACAACTCTTGTTGTTACTTAATAATTTCCAACATGAAATTATTACTAATTGTTGTTATTTAACAACACCAAATAATTCCCAATCAACAATTTCCAACATCTCCCACTCACACATGATGGGATCAACAATTTTTATTATCTCTACAAGAATAATCTATACTTTGCAATTGTGTCGTGCAACCAGATACTTCGAGAGCTCATTTGCTATACATCTGTTAGGAATATATAGCCGCTCGAAAAATGGATAGAACCATAGTGGATTATGTATGCAGTATCCTCTCATTTATCACATTAAATCTCTCTCGATCTCTTTTCGAATGTAATATTTATTTTGTATTCACAATCATGTTTGATCACATAGAACAAATAATTGGTCGACCAGTGAATACAATCTAATGTGATATTATTCATATAATGATCTTTCTCCTTTCTCGAATCTCTCAACCTTGATTCAATTCGCTTTTCCAGAGATGTCTTTTCTGATCGAATCTCTCATGATCCTTCAGTAACACTCCAAGATAGCGATCATCAAATCTAAGTTTTAAGAAGCAGACAAGAGTCTAAAGGGTACAATGTGAGATTGAAATAATCTCAAGGGTCTCACACAATATCAAGACTGAGATCTTTACTTGTATTACCCTCAATAGTCGCAAATGTACACATGGTATGAAAACATGTGCTACGTATTCTCTCTTTCCTATGGAGCGCATGTCTTATAAAATACCGTACAGATTATAGTTCAGAAAAACACAATGTCTAACTCATATCTGACATTAAGACAAGTAAGGTGAAACGAACTTATTCACCTTAGGTCATATCACAGAGAAAGTGACCTCATAACGACATTACTTAATTTTCAAGCTTGAGCTCTCTAAATTATCACTCAGATAATTAGCTTAAAAATTTGTCTCATCTCCCATTAACACAAAGTAATGGAGGCGATTGCCCGTGTGAGAGGGCCAATCATTCACTTGTCCGACATACTTCTCATACTAACTAATAGTATATTTGTTTAAACATGTATCGACATAATAACATGTAAGCATTGAACACAAATATCAATGAGTATTAACATTAGTAACCATTATTTGGGAAAAATACATATCATAATATGTAAGCACATTAACATCTACGCAATCCCTGAGTTTTTACATGTCTAACAAAGACATCTCTAGGAACAGGCTTGGTCAATGGATCTGCTACCATTCTTGCGTAGAAATGTACTTCATGTTTACCTCTTCTCTCGTGCAACTATGTCTTTCACAAAGTTATATTGGTATCTATATGTTTCATTTTACAATGAATTTTGGGTCTTTTGTGTAGGCTATCGCTGCTTCACTATCACAGTTAACTAATACTGGATCAGAAGCTTCATTTGACATACCCAAATGATCCAAGAACCTTTTCAACCACACAGCCTCTTGTACTGCTGATGAAAAGGCCACAAATTCAGCCTCCATTGTGGATAAGGCTATACAAGACTGTTTTTTACTGCTCCATGAAATGATACCATTGTTTAGCAAGAAAACAAAACCGGAGGTAGATTTTCTTTCATCTAAATCTCATCTTCAGTGAGCATCAGTATAGCCTCTCAATTGCATATAATTTCCTTGATAACACAATGAGTAATCAGCTGTCCCTATCAGATGCCTAAATATTCTTTTAACTGCTTTCCAATGTGATAGTCCTGGATTGGATTGGTATCTACTTACCATTCCAACAGCGAAACAGATATCAGGTCTTGTACACAACATTGCGTACATTAAACTTCCAACTGCATTTGCATAAGGAACTTATTCATTTGTTCCTTTTTCCTGTGGAGTTTTAGGACACAATCTACGACTCAAAGCTTCAGTTCTTGTGATAGTAGTATCAATGGGTTTGCAAGCCTGCATTTGGAAGCGTTCAAGAATTTTCTTTATATATGACTCATGTGAAAGAGATAATAAATTCTTTGAACGATTTCTTGAGATCTTAACCCCAAGAATATATGCATCTTAACCCCAAGAATATATCATCTTCACCCATATCTTTCATCTAAGTTAGATGATAACCATTCTTTGATGTGTTTTACAAACTCCTTATCATTTCCGGCTATAAGTATATCATCCACGTACAAAGATAAGATAATGAACTTATCTTTATCTCTCTTTGTGTACACACAATGATCCTCATCTATCATTGTGAAATCATTCGAAATGATTGTATTGTGGAATCATATATACCATTTTCTAGACGATTGCTTGAGACCATATATAGACTTTAAAAGTCTACATGCTTTCTCATTTTCATTTTCTTTTATGAAACCTACTGGTTGTTCCATGTAGATTTCTTCATCAAGTTCTCCATTGAGAAAAGCAGTCTTTACATCGATTTGATGTAATTCTAGATCCATATTTACTACTATAGCCAGAATCAAGCGAATTGAGGTAAACCTTACAACGGGTGAAAAAGTCTCTTCGTAGTCAATTCCTTCCTGTTGTGTATACTCTTTTGCTACAAGTCGTGCTTTATATCTTTCGATATTACCATCGGCATTACGCTTTATTTTAAGAACCCATTTGTTCTTGATAGCTTCGCGTCCTTTGGGTAGATCAACTAATTTCCAAACTTGGTTGGACCTCATTGACTCCATTTCGTCTTCCATTGCTTTCATCCATTTTTCCTTAGCAGGACACTGAAGAGCCTCTTTTATGTTTCTAGGTTCTTCATCCTCTTGAGGTAGAATCATAAAGGTTTCTCCTTCGATATCGAAACGACGTCGAGGAATGCTTATACGATTACTACGCCGTAATTGGGATTCTAGTGGTGGAACTGATTCCTCATTTTCCATATTATTCTCATTTGGATCGTGCATATTGCTCCCACTTGGATTATGTACATCACTCACACTCATATCACGTAAATGAGACTCATGTGAAACTAATTCATCATTTTGAGATTCATGTGAAATAGATTCATCATGTTTTCTCAAATTTCTCTCATCACTCCCACTTGAATTAGGTAAACCCGAGTGTTCACCAATCATGTGATCTTGAGTTTCATATAGAGATAAATCTTGACCTATCTCTCACTCTGCTTAGGAAAATTATTTTCTAAAAATGTGATATCTCGTTATTCAAATTCTGTCACGCCTCCACTTTCATGTCCACCTATGCAAAATACCATTTTGATTGTTCAGAATATCTTATAAAGATACATTTTTTTCCTTTTGGGCCTAACTTTCCATGTTCGTAAGAACGCACATGAACATAGGTCGTACAACCCCAAGGTTTCAGAAAGTGAATATCTGGTTTGCGACCTGTCCATAACTCATATGGTATGGTGGCAACAGATTTTGATGGCACTCGGTTAAGTACATATGTGGCAGTTAATAATGCATCACCCCAATAGGTTATAGGTAAATTTACTTGTGCCATCATAGACCTAACCATTTCAAGAAAGTTATATTTCTTCTTCTTTCCACAACACCATTTTGTTGAGGAGTAGCAGGAGTAGTCAACTGATGACTAATTCCTTTTTCATCACATAATTCTCTGAACTGATCAGATAAGTACTCACGGCCACGGTCAGTGCGTAGTTCTTTAATTTTCTTGTCCAATTGATTTTCTGTTAAATTCATAAATTTCTTAAAACATTCTAATGCTTCAGATTTATGAGCAATCAAATAGACATAACTAAAGCGTGTAAAATCATCTATGAATGTGATGAAATAAGATGCTTCATGCCTTACTCTGACATTCATTGGACCACAGATATCTGAATGGATTAATTGCAATGGAAATTATGCTCTAGTCTCTTTTCCAAATGGTTTTCTCGCAGTTTTTCCTCCAGCAATATTCACAGGTTGACAGTTCTACCTTCTCAATATTTCCCAGAAAGTCTTCTTTGGCTAATCTGTTCATTCTTTGCTGGCTAATGTGGCCAAGTCGAGCATGCCACACAATTACATCACCATCATTATTGACATTGAAGTAACAAACGAAGAACTGGAATTGTGATTGAAACATTCAACATTCAATACAATAAAACCATCAAGAAATAACCAAATCATAGTTTATTGTATCTAAGTACAAATCAACACAGCAAATTTATGGAAGTCTAAATTGAAACCTAAATTAACCAAAACCAACACAGAAACTAAATTTCGATGAATCTGTGGAGCAAACAATAGATCATGTAGTAGTAAAGTTTTTCCACCATGCATGACTAACTTGCATGTTCTTATTCCTTTGACTTCAACACGTGAGTTGTTTCCAATATATATTCACTTCACCCCCCAGGTGAAATGGTTCGTTGAAATTCCACGAAGGCATCTTTATCCTTCGCTACATGGTATGTGGCTCCTGAGTCTACAGTCCACAAAGGATTAGATTCAGTTAGACAGATTGAACTTGAAACACATATTTCATTTTAATATGCACGAAAGGTATTCACCTTTTTTAGGCTCAGTGCAGTCACGAGCAAAATGACATTTCTTACCACAGTTAAAACATTTAACATTTGCCATGTTTTTCTTTTTGATATGACATTTTCCTTTCCATGTTGATTATTTTTTCTGTTCTCTTTCTGCTTGGGAGAATTTTGTTCTTTTCCGAACTGGAACCCACCACCATGAAATTTTCTTTTCTTCTTGAAACCCCAAGGTTTGCTAGTTTCTGTCATATACACTTCAGTATTTGACTTAGCGGCCGCGAGTCGGTCGCTTTCTAATTCAAGGTGACGTTTAGCATCATCAAAGGTTTTGATGCTCTCATTGTGGGTCAAATATATCTTCATATGCTCCCAGCTATTTGGAAGAGAACGAATGACCGCTTGGACTTTCTGTTCATCTGTAAGAACATGTCCAGCATCTGCCAGTTCAGTAATCATGTTTGACATTTGCCTCAAGTGTTTTGACATAGTAAACTCATGACGTTTCTTGTATGTGTCAAACTTGATTGTCAGTAACCTGAGTTTGGTTATTGATGTACTACCAAACTTTTCAGCTAGTGTGGACCACATGTCCTTAACCATGTCATATTTCCTGAACTCTTTCATTAGGTCATTATCCATACTGCTTAGCAACGTAATGCAGGCAATGGAATTTTTTTTCTTTCAGGCCTCATAAGCTTCTCGGTCTCACCTGTGTTGGGCCATAGTGCCCTGTTCAGGTTCATCCATGCTCATTTTCAGGGTTTCAAGAACCTCTTGTTCTTCTAGCACATATTGGATTTTCATGCTCCAAATTTCATAATTATCGCCATTCAGTTTCTCACCATTGTTGAGTTCAGCAATAATGTTCTTTGTTGCGGAAGCCATTAAAAAACACAAAGTTTCTACAGACATTCATGCACAATTGTTAATACTTTTTTTATTTTATCATGAAACGAATTATGTTTAATAAAATTCTTCAATGGGGTTAGAGTCAAAAGGCCACTATGTGTCCAATCATCATCCAATTACCCAATGTAAAAAAATTATCAACATAATCAATCATGTAAAATCATTCTCTAAACAAATTACATAAATTTTTAGAACCTCTTAATCATGCGACAATTAATGTACAAGACACCCATTGATTTAATTACGTAAATTAAATTCAACATTGAACATCCATACGTATAAATACAATATTTACATGCTGTGAAATAACAAATCATTACACACAGAAATAACATGATAAAATTAATATTTTACAATAATAATTTTCCCAGTTTTAGAGTCTCAACTCATATATGTTTTAGGATACGAATCCTCAAACTCTTTGGGTAACTCGTAATTGATCTTGGACAGCCATGGAAATCCGATAGCAAATTTAGGATCTCTGCAACGTTTCCGGGACATCAAAGGAAAAATTGTATTATTTGCCTTATGCCGGAGATACCGAATCGCTAACCTCTCAATGGCTTTATTATAAGGAACATGTTTTTCCTCACGTTTTACTAATATCCAAATACGAGTAAGTTATTTTTTCCATATCTTAGGGAGAGTGTTTCTCAGTAATCTGAATATATTTGGCTGTCCTATCCAATTACTTGCCCAGATTGACTCATGTAACATGTTATTGAAAGTGATGATATGCGAAATCATATCATCGCTTTCACTCATTCGATATTTATCCATTTCCAACAATATGTCTGATATCATATCCCTATATGTGGGTGTCGTAATCATTTTTGCAACTCTTCGAATAATCGCCATGATTTTTCTGCAATAAATACAAGGAAAAATCAATACAATGAAACACAAAGTTACATTGACTAAAATAAACATCACAAAGATATTTATTATAAACACAAAGTTTATATGATAAAATAAATTTATCGTAGCGATTAGAACATTTTATAAAAGGATTAGACATTTAATCATGACGGATCGAAATTACCGAAGCAAACCGATACAGACGTGACCCACACTGGCCAAAATAAATACTCACGCGCCACCAGGAATATCTCACGCGCCTACACCGCGCCGCCACGTGCCGACCGAGGGCTCTCACTCGCCCTCACGCGCTCCCACGCGCTGGCTAGGCTCGGCCAAGTCACACGCGCATACGACATGTCGTCCGCGTGTTCCGTGACTGTATGACATGTCGGTTGTCATTTATAGGTGGAACCGACTTGTCGGTTGAGTGATACATGGACGACATATCGTCCATTTGAGCTATAAACGTACGACTTGTCGTACACAAATCGGACGACTTGTCGTACACAAATCGGACGACTTGTCGTCTGATTTTATAAATACCGGATGACATGTAGTACTCTTCTTGTGTGTGTTCTGGGAGTTTTTTTCTGGGTAAAACAGATTCGTCTAGCCAACTTCTAGGTCCATATATTCTCAATTTTAATCCGAATTAAGCAAATGATATACCAAATTAAAAATCGCATGACCTAGTTTTCAAAACATATTTGAACATGCGATTATCAATTTTCTACAGAGAGTTATTATGGTCCAAAGTTGGAAGAAATCATTTTTGTAAAAACAAAACCAGAAGCATTTTCAACATTTTTCATGCATGTTCATGCAATTTTTGTGTAATCTAACTAGAATACATGCATTTAAGCTACTGATACCAATGTTAGGAAACATAATTCCTAATATTTTTACATGTTTGTCCTCTTAGGATCTAATCATACATATATTACTAGTCCTAGATTTATTTACAAACTAATTGAAATAAATCTAAATTAATCACAACACAATTGCATACCTTTCTTCTTGTATAGACCTTTTAATCAAACTTAATTGATTGTTTAACTCAATAAGAAAATGGTCTTATTTATAGGAGGGAAACCAAGTCACTATGTAATCACATGCATTGATTACTATTAATCACATTATTAGGATGCATAATGACTTTCTCTAACCCTTCCAAAATGTTACCATCATGGGTGTACATATGTTCCCCACTTAACATTTTACTAATTGTTGTTACTTAACAACTCTTGTTGTTACTTAATTATTTGATTAACAACTCTTGTTGTTACTTAATAATTTCCAACATGAAATTATTACTAATTGTTGTTATTTAACAACACCAAATAATTCCCAATCAACAATTTCCAACAGATTCAAATCAATCGGTTTGATTTACTCTGACAATCGGTCCATTATGAGTTCAATTTTTTATGAACCATCAATTCTTAATTACAATTTTGTTAACTCTCAAGTCCTTTTTAATTGGGTCCTGCAAATTTACGCATGCTTGCATTAGAATTATAAATCATAATTAGAATATATAACCCTATATCATATATTTATTGCTTTTGTGTTTGACCAACTAACTGTATAGTCTCGTTTCATAAATCATAATTAAAAATTTTTATAATACCAAGAGATGTTACTTAAGTTAAACTAATTAACACTCATGTAAAAATGGCCACTTATATAATAATCTAATAATATATGGTCAGTAAATAATTAAAAAATTTTGTAATTTTGTTTAATATAATCTTGGTGCCAAAGATACTGGTAATAATCTGACAAGCAAACAACTCAGTTGCCTCTTTAAGTGAATCTTGGGGCAGTATAAAATAATACCCAACCCAAAAAAAAAATAATAATAATAAAAAAATGGAGTTGTTGAACAGGAGTGTGCTTTCAGCTCATTGGGAGCCGGTTTGAGTCTTGTCTTGACATATATTTATTCATAAACAATTATTATCTTGCTAACATGCGCGTTTCAGGGGGTCCTTAAATCCATGATTACAAATACGTACTGTTTCATCAGTCATTGGAGTTTTATCAAAAGTTTAGAGGACAGATTAAGATAAGAAATGGGTATCTGTATATCCACTGCATCTTCAGAGATTCATGAAAATGGCCATGAAATGTTATATTTGTTGAAGACAATATTGTTTCTCATAAAAATACAAAATTTGGTTCTTTATTTTCTAAGCAAGGAAGCAAAGGCCATAATCAAGATGCAGGCATCATTTGCCAGGTTTGTAAAAAATCTTCCTGAGTTGTATATTATGCTTTTTTTTTTTCCTTTTTGCTTATTGGGGTTTTAATGAAAATTGTAAAATTTTGTTTGTTTAAAGGGCTATGGAATTGAAGATGGAGAATTTTGTGGAGTCTTTGATGGGCATGGAAAGAATGGTCATGTTGTGAGTAAGCTTGTGAGAAATCAGTTGCCATCACTTATACTAAGCCAAAAGAATGCTCTTTCAAGTTGTAGTAGTAATAATGAGGCAAATGGTGAAGTGATGATGATGCCAAGCAGTGATTTTTGTAAATGGCAAGAGGCTTGTGTTAAGGCCTTTAAGGTTATGGACAAAGAGGTTAAGCTTCAAGAGAATTTGGATTGCTCTTGCAGTGGAACCACAGCTGTTGTTTTCATAAGACAGGTATGATCAAACCAAGTGATTCTGATAACAATCATTTTTTTTTTAATTATTTTCGACGTCAAACCATCCATATAACCAATCCCATCTTGTGAAAAAGACTTTATTTAATTTAGTTTGATTTGGTTTTCGATTTGGGATTTTTCAACCAGGGGGAAGATCTTGTTATAGCCAATCTTGGTGACTCAAGGGCTGTACTAGGGACAGTATCCGATAATGGAGAACTAATGGCTGTTCCATTGACAACAGATTTGAAACCTAGCTTGCCCAGTAAGAAACCGAAACCCTATATTCACATTCAAGAAGTATAGTAGGTGATGGTATTTTGTTAATGGTGATTGACAAGCATTTGTAATACAGGTGAAGCAGAGAGAATAAAGAACTGCAGCGGCCGGGTACTTGCATTAAAGGAAGAGCCACACATCCACCGCGTGTGGCTGCCGCACGAAGACTCACCGGGCCTAGCAATGTCTCGAGCTTTTGGCGACTTCCTTCTCAAAAACCATGGCATAATTGCAATCCCAGATGTTTCTTATCGCCGCCTAACTTCTAATGATCAGTTTATTGTTCTAGCAACTGATGGGGTAAGTGTTTGATGTTTCAGCACTGACATGCTAGTAGCATCTCATAATTTTCATTCCTTTATAAATATTTTCCGACTTGCATACAGGTTTTTGATGTACTTAGCAACAACCAAGTTGCGTCGATCGTGTGGGAGGCAGATTGCGAACAGGCGGCTGCGAGAATGGTGGTTGAGGCAGCGAACGCCGCATGGAAGAACAAGTTCCCATCTTCAAAGATAGACGATTGCACTGTGGTTTGCCTCTTCCTTCAAAAGAGGTGATAACATTATGGCAAATCCATGGAGACTTTATTGTTTCTTTGTAATGCCTCTGTGCTTCACTGAGGTCACGATCAATATATCCAGGAACTTGTTCAGAAATACTGTAATGAAAGGAACATAAGAGTTTGTCGCGAGATATTTGACCAAATAGGAAATCCGATTCCTATAGAACCTATCACTAAAATACCCCTAGAGGGGATAGGGCTAGGGCTAGGCGAGCGAAAAATCATTTTCTTGTGACTTTTTTAACTGTTTTAATTTGAAGACACATATCACATTGTCTCAGAAAAGGATTACACAGCTGTTGCTTATGGCTTCCAGTGTGTAAATATGTTCCATACTTTACAATAACAAGCTCTTCATATAAAAGATGAGATCATTCTATATTCAAGAAATACAAACCAAAAGCCTCGATTGCAATGGAAGAAATCATATCAGCCAACAATAATCACTAATAATCTCAATTCTCTCTTGTGAGATGGGGTTAAATATGTGGCTTTGTAGCCTTTATAAAAGTATATATCCATATCTGTACCTCCAAATGGACAAAATTGGAAGCAATCCATTAATATATTTCCTAAGAATCAAAGGGAATCATTCTTGGGATCCTCTCCAAGAAGGTCGTCGTAAGAAACAGGTACCCTGATCCTATCATGAACAGATTTACGTAATCCTTCAGCACCAGACTGTTCAACTTGATCTTGTGGAATAGACAGAGAACCATCTGGAATGCTGACTGAGGTTCCATCAGTAGGGGGTGCGTCAGCTGCTCTTTGCGTGGAAGCCTCTTTAATTTGCTCTGGCGCTAGCCTGTTGTTTTGTTGCCTGAATTGCTTCTGCAAAATGAGACAAATTTGTAATTCAGGTATTAAAAATTTAGTACCCCATGGAGTTCAGAAACTGTACACATCCAAAGGAAACTTCCCAAAAAATAACTTCACCAAGGCTATAGTCATGCTGCTTTACAGCCGAGGTCACAAAAAAAACACACAGAGGAAGATAGTACTTAAAAAATATGCACATAGGAGACCATACCAAGGTAGAAAAAAGGACCTCCAATTTGAATAGATAAAATACCTTGTTTTGATGCAAATGAATTGCGGTGTGGGAAAAAAAATAAATAAAACCAGATAGAAAATTTAAAAGCACTTCATGTTGACGAATGAGAAAAAAAATTTGTAAGCAAATTATCAAGCTTCTTTTTTGTTTAATTTTCCTTTTTTTATCTTTCTGAGGGGGTGTGTGTGTGATCAAGCACAATTAGAACCAGTAGAAGTGTGAGCTTTATAGAACCCAACCCCGATTGACATTTTTTACATTTCTAATTACCCTCCATGGAACAAACTCAAGTATGATCTAACACCTATAATCATAAATAAGAAAAGAAACGTGGCAACTAAGTTGCCAATTCAAATTAACTAGTCTAAACAAGAATAATTCAAACAGTATTTACTGCATAAAATTCATAAACACCTCAAATTCCTTTGTCTTCTTCATTATCTCTTTGTAGGCCCCTGGTGCTCGTGCTTTAATGATGCTCCACAAAACACCACCGCCTGTCCGGAAACGTCTGCCATCAGCAGTCATCTGACCTCCACATGCCTGAATTGCCTCCACCTGATAGTTAACATTTCATCATACAATCCCAATAGAAAACCCAAAATAATGGTCAGCAGAGAATAAATGAAAATCTGATATCAGACAACAATATACACAATAAACCAAAAGCCGAAGAAGCACAAAATTAAAAAATGTATATAACAATATACAAACAACAAAGACTACAATCAATCCATAGCTCAAAATCTTTAACTATAAACTTTATGTATGTTACTACAAGTTGCTACATACCCCACAATCCACATAATGTGTATGCTTCCAACAACTAACATGCTTTGAAACTCTACATATAAGATCTAACTGGAAGCAAGTTCAAATGACTTTATAACCCCCAAATTTCAGTAACATTTTTCTACTCGAACAAGAACCATAGTTACAAAAGGCTAGTTTTAAATAAATTAATAACTCCCAAATTTCAGTCAACATTGTCTACTCAAACTAAAACCATAGTTATTAGAAGACTAGTTTATGATATGGTATGTCTTAGGTAGAAGGATAATTGATTGAGTATTCTTTATAGTAAAAGACATTAGTTTCATACTAAAGCCTGACACACCCAAAATGAAAATACTTACAGTTACATATAGCTAATAAATAAGGTAGCATGAGCTTACACAAGCACAGTGTAAACTACTTTCAAAATCAAAATTTGAAAAGGTCTCTTTTTTTGTTGAGGTGTCGACAAAATATCTTCTTTTGTAGTTGACCATTTAACTTAGCTGTTTAAGAACATAATCTATGTAGATGAAAATATTTAACGTGCACGATGTTTGACAAAACTTGAAGGGAAAATTATATCAACCTACACAAAAAGTAAACGATGAATAGGTTCAGCCAGGGTATATCTCAGCTCAGAGCACATAATTTGAAGCAGCAAAATGGCTTCTGCCAGAAAAATCTGCAAGGTTAGGGAAACAATATAGAGCATCAGACATCAAGAATGGCCTTAAATAGAGTCGATATTTACTTTCAGCTCTGGGCTGGCCCAAATCCAACTACGATTCTCACCTTTCCTTACAAGAACCAAGCGAATCTTACTTTTTGCAGACATGCATGGTTGATTTCTAACATTACCAATCGAATTGGAGAAGGGAACAAAATTCAGGCAATAAGGTCAGGTCAACCTCAGAAGTACTCAGAACTAATGAAAATCATAGATTCAGGACTGACATTCGCATAATTTTAAATGTTGTTCAATGAGGTAT
>SKCR01044757.1:0-47747 GCA_019454045.1 Zanthoxylum bungeanum
TCTAAGGCTTGGTTATATTCACTACCAGCAGGTTCCATCACAACTTGGAACACTCTTGCCACCAAATTACTTGCAAAATACTTTCCCCCAGCCAGAACTACAAAGCTGGGGAATGACATCACATCCTTTGTACAACATGACTCACAATCCCTCTACAAAGCTTAGGAAAGGTACAAGGAGTTTCTCTGGAAATGTCCTCACCATGAGATTGCAAAGTGGCTACAAGTCCAAACCTTCTACAATGGACTTTCTGGACTAATGAGAACTATAATAGATGCTGCTACTGAATGAGCTTTAATGGAAAAAGGAGAAGATCATGTCTGGGACTTAATTGAAGAAATGGCTAACAATAATTCATTGTGGCCAACAGAAAGGAGCATGATTCAACGAATTGTAGGAATCCACAAAGTCGGAGCCAGCACGTCAATGAATGCCAAGCTGGATCAGATGTGTAAATGCTTGGAAGCACTTAGCATGCAAGTTGTGAACATCACTAGTTCCATAAGTTCACCATACGGAGGAGCACCAGAGGCAGAATCATACAACCAACATGATGAGATGGTGAATTATGTCAACAATTTCAATAAACAGGGGAACAATCTATATTCCAATACCTACAATCCAGGTTGGAGGAATCATCCCAATTTTGCATGGAGCAACAACTCAGGGTAAAGGAACAATCCACCGCCAGGATTCCAACAACAAAACAAAAGGCCAGGAGTACGAGAAAGAACCAGGAATAGTAGAATTATTGGCCCAAATTAAAAAGCAATAAGCAACATACGATGTTATGTTTCAATCCCAAACAACATTAATTCAAAGCCAATATGCTTATATAAAGGCACTGGAAAAACAATTGGGGCAACTGGCCAATGATCAGAGTTACAGACAGCAAGATACTATTCCTAGCAACACAGAACCAAATCCAAGGAACATTGTGTTGGACAATTATGACCCATAGCGTCACTATTTGTACAGATCACTGTGTTGTTGTACAAATTAACTATGTGACAAAGGAGATTGCACTCTTATCATTTGTGATTAGATCACCTAGATGTATAAATGATGAGAGGTCCCTATGATTTGTTCCTGGATGGAGAATGATATGAGACAATATCAGTCCACAAAGGATAAATCATTAAATATCCCTAGTTAGAGCATTGTCGAGATTGGACATCGATAAATGCGTAAAAGACTAGTATTACACTTGTGCGCGTTGTGAGGGCACAACGACATAGTTCTCATATATTTGGGTATATGATACTCATACAAGTGTAATAGGAGGTTGTGTTTTATCGATGGTACGGGAAACAGCTTCGCTCTGGATAGACCCCCTCGGAATTCCATTGGTAGTATGACTATGTGTCTATGGAAATCCGAAATCAGGGTAGGTGTATTTGGTCTTAACCTGAGACTTGCACCGCTAATACTTGCGACAATCAATATACTTTGGTTGAGGTCGTCCAGGGCTTTAACAGGTTCTATGTACACCAATACTGGGTATATTGAGAATCGTAGTGTGTTGGGTGTGATGTCAAGACGGAAGTGTCACTCCAGTCATATGGAGATGATGGTCACGTAGGATACGGGACTGGTTCTCTTAAATGCTGTAGCTATCGAGATAAAATGGCAAAGTCAGGTTTATCCGATTATAGAGATTAGTTACCAGACATCCGACATGTGTTTCGTACGGGGCAGACACAATTCCAGCCCCAGGCCTAGCACGTGATCATCCGATACTGGACAGAAATACGCAATACTACGTATACTACGCCTGGTACAGATCCTTTATTCCTGTAAGGATATTTCTAGAGAATTGGGTAGGCATGGCGCTTTGCTAGAGGCCAACCATTGTCTTGTAAATCGGTATAAACGTAGTACGAGGTACTTACGTGTTCGGATAGTCCGACGACCGAATTTACTGCCAACATATCTGGGGATCTCATAGGTCGCTTCCCAAGATTCACCGATGACGTATGACTCGCACTCTAAATTAATCTGGGATTAATTAGATGAGAGAGAAAATTAATCTAGGATTAATTGCGGAGATATTTTTATCTGGGATAAAATATCATTAAAAGAGAGATAACGATTAATTTGGAATTAATCGAGAAATTAATATATTTGATATATTAAACGAAATTGGATTTCGACGCGGAATTAAAATTAGATTTTAATTCGGGCGAATGAGTTAATTTGGAATTAAATCGTTAGCGACGTGAATAGTGATTTCGCTAGGCGTAATCATTTAATTACGACGTAACGGAAAATTCGTTAATTTAGAATTAGCGAACCCGAGCCCGGGATTATTTGCGAGTGCATTCCCATTTCGAATTCGAGTGCTGCACATAAGTCAAATCAAGCGTCAAATCGCTATTCGCATCTAGCGTCACATCAACCATCAAATCTTGTCACTTTGAGTGATGTGACTTGACAACTTGAATGAGTGATGTGACTTGATGGTAGTTGATGGAAGAGTGTTTAACACTCAAGTGTGATGGAATGATTGACATTTAATATATTTAAATGTTTTGTATTTGTTTTTTGATTTTGGAAATCAATTAATTGATTTTTTGAAAATCAAAAGTGGTATTAGATACACACTTTTTGCCATCCTTCACACAACACACTCTCTCCTTCTCTCTTTCTCTCTAAAACTCACGCCCATGGAGGGGCAAAACAGCTCACTGGTTTATGTAAAAAACGTGAGCAGTGGGAAGCACAAGAGTGGAATTTTGTGGCAAAATCACAAGTGCTAGCACACTTACGAGACATGCGAAGGTGATAGGGAAGTCCACCCATGAGCCGGGAACCATTCGACGAAGCTTGGAGCTTGACGAATGACCAAAATGGAGGCCAAACCAGTGAGGTTTCACAGCTTACTGCCGTGACTGTCTATGAGCAGAATCTGAAATTTTGTTCGCCTCCGCGTCGCTCAACCGATCGATGTGAGTATTCCGCAACTTCTTCGACTTGTATTCGCACTTGATTCATGCTTATAATTGATCTTGGGACCTTAATAGAAACCAACACATTGGGAAAGAGCAATGTCATGCCATCAATTTGAAAAGCGGTATTGAAACTAAAAAAGATGTTGGAGTCAAGGCAACTGCTGAGGAAGTTCCAAAAGAAAGTAGAAAAGCAGATCCACAGATGGAGGAAAGAGAAGCAAAAGCAAATGATCGAGAAAGATTCACTCCACCTCCACCTTTTCCACAACGTCTCCAGAAAAACAAACTGAACAAGCAGTTTGCTTGATTCCTGGAGATCTTCAAAAAGCTGCATATCAATATTCCATTTGAAGAAGCGTTGGAACAAATGCCCAGCTATGTCAAATTCATGAAAGATATTCTGCTATGAAAATGAAGATTGAGAGATTACGAGATAATAACATTGACAGAAGAATGCAGCGCCATCATTTAGAGGAAGCTTCTCCTAAAGTTGAAAGATCCTGGAAGTTTCACTAGCCCTTGCATCATAGGAGAACATAACTTCGGTAAGGCTTTGTGTGATGTAGGTGCTAGTATTAACTTGATGCCTTTTTCCATTTACAGGAAACTGTAGATTGGAGAGACAAATCCCACCTCAATCTCTTTATAACTTGCTGATAGAACGCTCACATTTCCGAGAGGTGTAGTTGAAGATGTGTTGGTCAAAGTTGACAAATTCATTCTCCCAACAGATTTTATTATCCTTGAATTAAAGGAATATGAAGACGTGCCCATCATCCTCGGGAGACCTTTCTTGGCTACAGGTCGAACCATTATTGATGAAAAAAAGGTGAACTAACCATGAGAGTACAAGACCAAGAAGTAACATTCAAAGTTTTCAAAGACATGGAATTCTCGAATGACTCAAAGAATGAGGAATGTTTCAGACTTGATGTGATAAATAGTACCGTCCAGAACTCTGATGCAATGCAAAGTTCCACTGATAAACTTAAAGCATGCAATCTTTATGCGAAGCTTGAAGATAAAGCGTACTGCGCATTGAAGAAGTTAAATCTTCAAATACAAGTAATATGAGAGAAACAGCTCAACCAACTCAACAAATTGGAGGAATTTCACATACAGCCTTTTGAGAATGCCAAAATGTACAAAGAAAAGGCCAATAAGAGACATGATAAGAATTTAGTGCTCATACAACTGGAACCGGGGCAGCGGGGGTACTGCTAAACAAATCAAGATTGAAACCCTTCCCTGGAAAGTTAAAATCAAGGTGGTCAGGTCCATTCTTATCACCCAAGTTTTACCAGATAGAGTTGTTGAGTTACATGATCCAAACTCAATAAAACATTAAAGTTAACAGCAAGCGTGTCAAGCACTACTGAGGAGAATCATTTGAGCTATAAAAAGAAAGTGTCACACTTTCAGATCCAGCCTAACGTTCGGGCAGTCATGTCTAGCAGACGACGTTAATCTTACTGCTAGTAGTGAGGCAACCTATGCAATTTGTGTATATATCAAGATTTGGTGTGTTTTATTTTTTTGTTTTTTTTTTGTAGGTAAAGTCACATTTCAGGATGGAAGACGTTCTCGCAAATCTTCACAAGCAATTTTTTTTGTCCCTCAAAACTCTCTAATTAAAGTCTACAAAGCTCACATAGAACAGATGAGACTTCTGACGAGAAAAGGTATTTCTAATGATATTCGTTGGATAATTGAAGCACGAGTCTGATTGGCAGGTAAGTCTTCTGACTCTTTTATTTCATATCTGCATGGTTTAGGAAAAAATGTTGAGTTCAAATATATGTCCCAAGATCAACAAATCAAGCACAAAATTCGCATGAATACACAAAGGAGTAAGGGCGGAATCATCATATACTCACAATGGTCGGTTTTGAGATGCGAAGAATAAGATGCGTTTTTGCCTTGTTTAAACTCGGTTTTGGACTCCATTGAGCTGCTGTGATGCTCGGTTGGGGCTGTTTTGATGCCTTCAAAATTCGGCCATTGAAGAACCTCCATGAAAGCTCCAAGCTTCAAGCTTCAAAGATGATCCCAAGCTCACAAACTCACTTCCCTATCACCTTTGTATAACCTTATGGTGTGCTAGCACTTCTTCTTCTTCATTTTGTTCGGTCAAACCAAGAAAAATGGATGAAGAAATCGGTCCAAGACCGTGAGAGGAAGAAAGAGCAATTTTTGGCTCCAAAATGGACCAAAAACGTGAATGGTGGAGAGAGAGAGAGAAAAGGTGTAATAGGTTTGTTTTATTTTAATTTCCAAAATTAAATAATAACCTTTTACCACTTTATTCTTTTAAACAATTCCTCTTACTTTTCAAAAAGCAAAAGTCAAAAGTAAAACATCAATCAATGTTTTCACTTTTACCCATCACTTTTACCTATCACATCAAGTCACTTTATTAAAGTGACAACATGTCATGTCACATCACTCAAAGTGACAAGTGATTTGACAATTGATGAGACTAGCGATTTGACGCTTGATGTGACTTGCGTGCCGCGCTCGAATTCGAAATACGAATGCGCTCGCAATCACTCTCGGGCTCGGGTTCGCTAATTCCAAATTAACGAATTTTTCGTCGCGTCGTAATTAAATGATTATGCCTAGCGAAATCACTATTCACGTCGCTAACGAATTAATTCAAAATTAATTCGTTCGCCCGAATTAAAATCTAATTTTAATTCCGCGCCGAAATCCAATTTCGTTTAATATATCAAATATATTAATTTATCGATTAATTCCAAATTAATCGTTCTCTCTCTTTAACGATACTTTATCCGAGATAAAATATCTCTGTAATTAATCCCAGATTAATTTTCTCTCTCTAGAAATTAATCTTCTCTCTTTACTGATTAATCCCAGATTAATTATAGTGCGAGTTATACGTCATCGGTGAATCTTCAGGAAGCGACCCATGAGATCCGGATATGTTGGCAGTAAATACGGTCGTCGGACTATCCGAACACGTAAGTACCTCGTACTACGTTTATACCGATTTACAAGACAAGGTTGGCTTCTAGCAAAGTGTCATGCCTACCCAATTCTCCAGAAATATTCTTACAAGAATATATAGATCTGTATCAAGCGTAGTATACCGTAGTATTGCGTATATCAGCCCAGTATCGGATAGTCACGTGCTAGGGCTGGGGCTGGATAAGTGTCTGCCCCGTCCGAAGCACATGTCAGATGTCTGGTAACTAGTCTCTATAATCGGATATATATGACCTTGTCATAATATCCCGATGGCCGGCCAGCACTTAAGAGCACTAATACCGTATCCTACGTGACATCATCTCCACTATAACTGGAGTGATACTTCCGTCTTGACATCACACCCAATACACTACGACTCTCTGATAAACCCAGAAGTGGTGTACACAGAACCGGTTAAAGCCCTGTACCACCAAGACCAAAGTCTACCGATTATCGCAAGTATTAGCGATGTAAGTCTCAGGTTAAGACTATACACACCTACCTTGATTTCGGCCTCCCATAGACACATAGTCATAATACCAATGGGATTCCGAGGGGTCTATCCAGAGCGAAGCTGTTTCCCGTACCATCGGTGAAACACGACCTCCTATCGCACTTGCATAAGTATCCGATACTTATATATATGAGAACTATGTCGTTGTGCCCTCACAACGCACACAAGTGCAATACTAGCCTATTCCGTATTATCGATGTCCAGTCTCGATAATACTCCGGCTAGGATATTTAATGATTAAACCTTCGGGGACTGATACTGTCTCATATCATTCTCAGTCCAGGAACTAATCATAGGGACCTGTCTTCATTTATATATCTATGGTGATCTAATCACAAATGATGAGAGTGCAATTTCCTTGTCACATAGTTAATTTGCAACAACAACACAATGATCTGTGCAAATAGTGACGCTATGGGTCATTTTGTCCAACAATCTCCCACTTGGTACATAGCCTGTCACTCAAGTGTCCTACACCCGAACTATGTACGGTTGGCTCAAACTGCTGAGAAATGCATTCGTTAGCGGATTTGCATGATTATCATCTTGATGCGATTTATTCGATCATCATATCGCCACGATATATGATCCGAATGAATCAGATGAGTATCTAAGTATGTATCTGGATCGTTGATGAGACCATTAATTCTTTAGCATGTGCTGACGCCTAGCTCAGCTGCTAACAGAACTATATCTAATCTAATTAGATTTGTTTCGACCCAAATGACTTCTATTGCTGCTTCAGCTGCAGCAACAACCCGCATTTGTTGTTTATTCGGTAATAGTATCTTACTTGGAAGATTTCCAGCTCACTGTACCGTTATTCAAACTATATAGTACCGTTTGCGACTTATAGTCGTCTTTATAGGTTATAGGAAACTTGCTACAGTGACCCCAGTCACTTCAAGTTCTCCTTCTCCACAGACTAAGACAGCATCCTTAGTTCTTTAAGATACTAACGGATGTTCTTAACATCAATCCAGTGACTATCACTCGGATTGGCCTGTTTGTGAATCCATATGCTCAAAGCGTATGATACACCAGGTCAAGTACATTTTAAATGTACAATTTCCCAGAGAGTGTTAACAACTCCAAATCTATCTCAGTAGATCTTTATTCCTTGAATAAAGGTTGTTACTCCCCAGAATTCTACGGAGAATTTCTATTCAAAGCCAAGCTTTCAACAATAGCTATATGGGAATTTCACTGTCAGTGCGCTCTCCCACTAACCTCCTTATATACACAAGATTGTTTCGTTTTGAATTAAATCATACATCATTATGATTATATCAAAACGATAATTCCAAGAACCTAATGCTTGCTTCAATCCAATCATGGATCGAATAATCGCAAACCTTGTTTGTCGGTTATACAAAATCGTCAGGATGTTGTAAACATCCTCCAAAAGGTTTCCTTTTCAGGAAAGCGATTTTGATCTATAACTGACACATTTCATAAATGAAATATACAGTTATCTTCAAGCATCTTCAAAATGGATTTACCATGGCAATAGGACAAAGGTTGAACCGTTATTAACTTAATGTTGATAACGATACCTTCCGTCAAAAGCCCAGCTTTGTACGTTGGTATGTTGCCTTCCATGCATGTCTTCCTTGAAGACGTTTATAGTACCAATAGGCACAATGCCTTGTGGTACAACAACTAGTATCCAAACATAGTTGTTATACATGGAATCCATTTCGGACTCATGGCACTTTGCCATAACAGGGAGTCGATACCTCGTATCACTTCCTCATAACGTAGTCGGATGGTACACCTCCATAAGATTGACATCTTTATGGGGTGAGATCAGAAACCCATACCTTAGGTTGTTTTCTGACTCTATCTGATCTACTAGTTTCTTGTGTATTGAAGATTAATGGTATAGATTCATCATAGATGAACTATTGTGTTCCATTAAGGACTTCGTGCCTTGAACAGTATTACTCCGATTTTCATCGAGTATCACTATCCCCACTGACCACTGCATATCGGTATTCCTCTCAGGAAAAAACCGCATGGTGAGCAACAATCACATTGTTCTCATGTGAGATTTATAAGTACTGTACTTAAGGTTTCCCTTAGGATAACCTATATTGGCACTTATCCAATTTGGGTCTTTTAGTTTGGTATCATCCAAACGTTATGCCTGGCATACCCAAATTATCAGGAATGAGAACCCGGTTTCTTTCCCGTTCATATCTTATATGATATCTGTCAAACTGATTGTTATGGAACCTTATTCAAAATAAGTTCTTGCACTGTTTAAAGCTTATCCGTTGAAGGAAATGGTAGCTCAGAGCGACTCGTGATTAACCTTATTATGTCTAACAAAATTTGGTTAATCCGTTCGGACACACCGTCAAACTGACGTATTCCGGGAGGAGTCCTTATTTGAAAGAATACTATTCTTTCATAAAAACTAGAAACTTATTGCTTAAGTATTTTCATTACAGTCTTACCATGATGGTTTAATACTTTAGCCGATCTATTTGTTATTTCGTGTCGAAACTCTAAAAGTTTCCGATTTGTGTTTCAAAAGAAACACATAACCATACGCGATGCCACATCCGTACAGGTCACGAAATATTCAAATCCATATCTAGCCTAGCTAGACATGGGCCCACTTTCTTCACTATGAAGTAGGGCTAACAGATCGGTGGCATTTACACTTTTACCAAGTAAATAGTGTTTTAGGCACTTTGCCCAAATAGACTAGATTCGTAGACTTTATTTGAATGGAATCAAATCAGTCCTAGTACCCGCTCTTCAAAAGTGCGGATATACGATTCTTGTTTAGTAGTGTCCCTGACAACTATGCCATAATTAAGTTTCTTAACTGATCAAATCAATTTGAGCTATTTATTTGTCATGTTATATATATTTGAGATATTATTTATATTCAAAATATAAATCATGTTATTCATATTTAATGTGTTTATCTCAATATCATCTTTATATAATGAAACACTTTAGTGTTCAAGAATATAAAGGTACACCCGCAGCGGGTTATACACGATATAGAGATAATGTTTCTAGTTAAACTAGCTACATTATAACAGTTTCTAAATTTAAGTACTAACCCGAAGGTAGTTCCTAAATTCAGATATCTACGGTTAAAACAGCGACTTTCGTCCCGTTTTCAATTCGCAGATAAATCTCAATTGAAGTCAGTATCCTGTTCAAAATAGATTCTGAACATCAATATATATATTTTATGTACCACACTAAGTATCTAAAATCCAATTTTAATACTTGTTGTGAACATAATTATGACAAACATAATGGATTAAGCACTTAAGTTATCATTACATGATCTTCCAAAGATTATGCTCTACTATTTGCTTAACTCCAGGCTTAGGCATAATACGTTATTTTATCAAATAAAATAAGTTATTATTTTTTCAGGACCATCCTGAAATTTATTCCCAATTTAAAAAATAAAAACCGTTTAAATACATTTTCGCCCAGGATTATGTCTTAAACATTAATCTTTCATTTTTATATCTTGATTCTAATAATCCAACTATTTAATCAACGATTTGTGGTACTATTTATTATAATGATTATAATAGTCCAACTATATAATCAAATATAATCTAAATTAATTAACCTCAATTACATTGATTACTATAGTCCAACTATAAAATCAACTGTAAATTGAAATTAATTAATTCAAATATATTGATTAATATAATCCAATTATATATAATCAAATATAATACAGTCCAACTGTTTATAAAAACAACAATTTAAATATTAGTCCAACTAACATTTAATCTAATGACGAAATAATTATTATGAGCGCGTATGGCAAGTTATTAAACGAGTATTGCAAATTCAATACTTGCCTCCCACTATTTTTCGGCGAGCCTCTAACCCTCTGTCGAGTACTCGGGAAACAGTGTTTCCTAGTGGGCTAGGATCCCGTTAAATTATCACACAATCTTGACTTTGACCAACAAATTGTATGATAATTAACTAGGTAGATCTCGAAGATCAATTGGATCTCATCCAATTCCTAGATCCAGTAGGCGGATATCCAAATCCTAAACATATATCTTATATATGCCAATACATCCAATGTATTACCTAACCTTTTTCCTCTGAATCAACTAAGCCTTGGCTTTGGCACAACAAACCTAGTGATCCCAGTCAAGTGTGACCCATTGACCATGGAAAGCTTCGTAATCAATGTCGATGGACAAGAAGTGGTCTTGACTTTGGCCAACAAACCACAACTTGGACAAGACACCGATATGGAACAAAGCTCTCGTGATTCAACACATCTTTGACGGACAAAGGGCTTGACTTTGGCCAACAAACCAATGCCAATCTCGGATCTTGAGTGAGAATCACTCAAGGAAGGAAAAACACTTGATATTGAGCGAGGGTTTTTCGCGTGCAAATTGGCTACCATTTATTATCTTTGTTAAGGTCTCATCATCATACACCCTTAAACATGCATTCTAAACACATAATAAAGCGCATATGAAATAAAATAATAATGATATGCGGATGGATAGTTTACATTGATCCTAGATCAAATCTCTCATTTTCTCTCTCCAAAGCTAGCACATGTATTTACTTCTACCCGTTACACTACACTTCTAAAGAAACCTCATTTACATTGAGGGGAATAGGTGAGAAGAGAATACAAAGAAATAAGAGATAAGGCTGGACTCGCAGGTCCAATTAATAAATCAAATTTATTACAATTTCCAAAATTGTCCCACCCGACTAATATCCATCCGATATACATTATTCATGCATCGCAACCATGTATTCATACAAGCATGTTATCAATCAATCTAATTCAATTAATTAATCTGATAATTAGGTGATCATCCAATGTTCAAACAACGATTTGATTTTGTGCGAGTCAAACTCGTTTTGCGAATAAGTACTCAAAGTACACATTCTTGAATTAAATTAAACTACATAATTAAATCCAATTTTAATACGCATTTAATTCTAATTCACTATTTAATTCCAAATTAAATATTACACCTTTATTAACGAACCTTTACGACTTAAATTCCAAATTTAATCGCAACGGGTCTCAAAGCCCGATTAACATCTAATGTTTATTTAATTAAAGTCCAATGGGCTTTTAATTAATTTCTATAAGGCATGGACTTTTGGTCAACTCGGGTCAAACCGAACAACCAAAATCCAATCCGGGAGTTACCCCATAAGCCTTTAAATTAATTTTGGCCCATTAGGCCCAATTAAATAATTAAGGTCCATTAAGTCATAATTGGACATTTTGGATTCGGTTTTGGGCCTAATTGGATCCAACCAATTTTGCCTAAACCCAACTTTGTTACAACAAAGCCCAAAAGCTCAATTACAACCTAACAAGCCCAATTTCCAAAATCAAGCCCAAATTATTAACTTATAAAATTCCAAATTTCACAATTAATTAACCTAAGTGTAATACACAATCAATTACCCAATTAACATTTCTAAAACATCAATTAGCCTAATTAATCATGCACTTTAACAACCAAAGAGTGTCCAACAGAATTCAATTAAAATCAAACCCAATTTACATGCATTCAAGTCTCGGCAATTAGAGGTTTTTCAATTCGATTCGGTTTCAATCCAATTGAATCCACAATCATCATTTCCCAAATCAATTTAACTCATCCAATGAATTAAAACAAAAAATCACAATGAATTTCATGTTCATTAAGATTCGGCCAAACCACTTTAAAAGGGAAAAAATGTTCCAAATCAAAATTCAATCCAATTGAACTTCAAAACAACATTACCCAATGGTTTTAAGTCATCCAATGATCAAACAAAACAAAATTACCAAGACATTAGGGTTATCCAATTTTCGGCCATGCCTCCAATTTGGGGAAAATTGATCCAATCCAATTTTCTTGAAATTGATCACACACAATCTCAATTAAACATGTTTTAAGCATACTTAAACATCTAATTTAATTAAAACATGCTCAAACACATTTACACCCAATTTCAAGTTACATGTTCAACCTAAAGAATTGGGGAAAATTGATCCAATCCAATTTTCTTGAAATTGATCATGCACAACTTCAATTATCAACATACAAGCATACTGAATCAACCAATTCAACCAAATCATGCTTCAATTGATTTTACCCAATTTGTCATGCCCAAAATTTGGGGAAAATTGAATCCAATCCAATTTCATGAAATTGATCATACACAACTTCAATTCAAACTCATTCAAGCATACTTCATCAAACAATTCAACCAAATCATGCCTAAATCGAGTTTACCCAATTTGTCAACTTTGGCCTACACAAAAAATTGGGGAAATTTGTTCCAAACACAATTTCTTCAAATTGATCTAATCAATCATTAATTCCAACTTATTTAAGCATACTATAACAAACACATTTCATCAAAACATGCCCAAATTCGTTTTACCCAATTTTAAACCCTAACTTTTCCATGCTTGATAATAGCTCAAGATACCATTGTTGAGTTCAAATATATGTCCCAAGATCAACAAATCAAGCACAAAATTCGCATGAATACACAAAGGAGTAAGGGCGGAATCATATACTCACAATGGTCGGTTTTGAGATGCGAAGAATAAGATGCGTTTTTGCCTTGTTTGAAACTCGTTTTTGACTCCATTGAGCTGCTTGTGATGCTCGGTTGGGGCTTTGTTTGATGCCTTCAAAATTCGGCCATTGAAGAACCTCCATGAAAGCTCCAAGCTTCAAGCTTCAAAGATGATCCCAAGCTCACAAACTCACTTGCCTATCACCTTTGTATAACCCTATGGTGTGCTAGCACTTCTTCTTCTTCATTTTGTTCGGTCAAACCAAGAAAAATGGATGAAGAAATCGGTCCAAGACCGTGAGAGGAAGAAGAGCAATTTTTGGCTCCAAAATGGACCAAAAACGTGAATGGTGAGAGAGAGAGAGAGAAGGTGTAATAGGTGTTGTTGTTTTTATTTTAATTTCCAAAATTAAATAATAATACATTTTACCACTTTTATTTCTTTTAAACAATTCCTCTTACTTTTCAAAAACCAAAAGTCAAAAGTAAAACATCAATCAATGTTTTCACTTTTACCCATCACTTTTACCTATCACATCAAGTCACTTTATTAAGTGACAACATGTCATGTCACATCACTCAAAGTGACAAGTGATTTGACAATTGATGCGACTAGCGATTTGACGCTTGATATAACTTGCGTGCCGCGCTCGAATTCGAAATACGAATACGCTCGCAATCACTCTCGGGCTCGGGTTCGCTAATTCTAAATTAACGAATTTTTCTGTCGCGTCGTAATTAAATGATTACGCCTAGCGAAATCACTATTCACGTCGCTAACGAATTAATTCAAAATTAATTCGTTCGCCCGAATTAAAATCTAATTTTAATTCCGCGCCGAAATCCAATTTCGTTTAATATATCAAATATATTAATTTATCGATTAATTCCAAATTAATCGTTCTCTCTCTTTAACGATACTTTATCCGAGATAAAATATCTCTGTAATTAATCCCAGATTAATTTTCTCTCTCTAGAAATTAATCTTCTCTCTTTACTGATTAATCCCAGATTAATTATAGTGCGAGTTATACGTCATCGGTGAATCTTCAGGAAGCGACCCATGAGATCTCCGGATATGTTGGCAGTATAAATACGGTCGTCGGACTATCCGAACACGTAAGTACCTCGTACTACGTTTATACCGATTTACAAGACAAGGTTGGCTTCTAGCAAAGTGTCATGCCTACCCAATTCTCCAGAAATATTCTTACAGGAATATATAGATCTGATCAAGCGTAGTATACCGTAGTATTGCGTATATCAGCCCAGTATCGGATAGTCACGTGCTAGGGCTGGGGCTGGATAAGTGTCTGCCCCGTCCGAAGCACATGTCGGATGTCTGGTAACTAGTCTCTATAATCGGATATATATGACCTTGTCATAATATCCCGATGGCCGGCCAGCACTTAAGAGCACTAATACCGTATCCTACGTGACATCATCTCCACTATAACTGGAGTGATACTTCCGTCTTGACATCACACCCAATACACTACGACTCTCTGATAAACCCAGAAGTGGTGTACACAAAACCGGTTAAAGCCCTGTACCACCAAGACCAAAGTCTACCGATTATCGCAAGTATTAGCGATGTAAGTCTCAGGTTAAGACTATACACACCTACCTTGATTTCAGCCTCCCATAGACACATAGTCATAATACCAATGGGATTCCGAGGGGTCTATCCAGAGCGAAGCTGTTTCCCGTACCATCGGTGAAACACGACCTCCTATCGCACTTGCATAAGTATCCGATACTTATATAATGAGAACTATGCCGTTGTGCCCTCACAACGCACACAAGTGCAATACTAGCCTATTCCGTATTATCGATGTCCAGTCTCGATAATTCTCCGGCTAGGGATATTTAATGATTAAACCTTCGGGGACTGATACTGTCTCATATCATTCTCAGTCCAGGAACTAATCATAGGGACCTCTCTTCATTTATATATCTATGGTGATCTAATCACAAATGATGAGAGTGCAATTTCCTTGTCACATAGTTAATTTGCAACAACAACACAATGATCTGTGCAAATAGTGACGCTATGGGTAATTTTGTCCAACAAAAAGCACTTATGCTAAGAAAATAAGAGCTAAAAGATTATGTGTTTTCTATAAATGTGCACGCATGACATATAATACTCGTTGTCGTTCTTTAGGAATGGTGTGAAATAACCACGAAGATACATTAAATTCATTAGGGATGGCATGAGTAAGGAGTCTTTAGATGACATATCATTGACTCTTGAGACGCATCCCAGTGGATATATATATCACGCAATTCGCATATTACATACACAATTTCGAAAAGAAAGGCAACAATTAAGTCTCGGGAATCTGACTTTAAAAGACCATGTTTGCCAATTTATAAGAAAATTGGATGTGAAGCTTGTCTTTGACGCATAGATGTCATTCAAGCCATTACTATTTATAAATATTATTATCTTGTCTTTAACTAATAATTGTGATTTGTTTTGTTATTTATTTTATTTTCTCCGACAGGATCCAGACCTTTTGACTTCCACAATTTATTTTACTTTTCAGCTCATCATTGCACTCTTGTAGACATCCAGAGTTGAGAAAGAAATAAAAAAAAAATTGAAGAAACTTCAAGAAGACGAGTTGTTAACATCTGTGTGTTTTGCTAGTGTTGGTTCTAAACCAGAGTTCGTTGAGGCAGCACAAGAATTTGGTAGAGTCATAGCTGAAAGAAATATGCACTTAGTATATAGCGGTGGCAATCTTGGACTAATGGAGTACGTTTCAAAGGCCGTACAGGAAGGATAAATCAAGTTTTGGGAATCATCCCAAAACCTTTGGCATAGGTGAATCTTATTGGACTATCAAATGGAGAGGAATGCATCGTGCCAGTTATGTCCGAATGACTTGTTGAAATGATTAATCGTGCTGATGCATTTATTACTTTGCCAGGTGGCTTGGGCACGATGGAAGAAATTCTTACAGTGCTATCTTGGGCGAACTTGAACATACACCATAAACCAATTAGACTGTTTAATGTTGATGGATTTTATTATTTCTTTGTGTGTTCCTTGATGATGCCCGAAGAAATGGGTTCTTGTCAAAACCTGTAAAAGATATCATCTTCACTGCCAGAATAACCAATTATTTAATTGACCAACTTTTAGCCTTTGAACCACAAATTGACCCTATCTTTTCCAAGATAAACTGGTCTGATAATGATCGTGGTAAGAAGCGTCGGATAAATCTGGATCTTAACCTTTAATTTTCTTTTTAGATGTAGAATTTCAGCTAACCAGGTACTGTCTTTTAAACTATTCTTCAACTTTTTAGACATTGGGGACAATGTCTCAATTAGGTTTGGGGGAGGGGAATAATTGATTAGTATCTTATTTTTATTTTTTTTCGTTGTGCTGTTTTTGCTTGGTTTTTAATCAAAATTTTTCAAAACTTAAAAAAAAATTAAAAATTAAAAATTAATTTTTTTTTTGTGATTTTAACTTGATTAATCAGGTGGAATGGTGTTTGAGATAGTTGTGTAAGGAATTTCCACTCCTGATACGTATCTCAACATATTTCGTAACAAGTTAATTTTTGTTTATTTCCTTTTGAATTATTTATTTTGTGAATTCTCCATAATACTGATTAAATTGGATCTTTATATGCTCAGTTGACAGATATTATCAACATGCATGATAACATATGGCCATGAGTTATAAGTGAAAAGTTTGCAATATTCAGTGATCTAGTTTAATTAGAAAAAGCATCTAAAAAAGCGATGGAATAAAAAAAATATATACATTAATTAAAAAAACGTATGAGATCCGAGTAATTAAGTCTGTAATGGTGTTTTAACACCTAGTGTCCTAAAGCCAACTGGTTTGGGAGTCACTGGCCCAAAGCTCGCTATATGGATTGAAGATGTTATAAAAAAAAGGGAGAGAGAAATCTGATATCCGAGTAATTAAGTCTGTAATGGTGTCTTCCTAGTGCTCTAAAGCCAACTGGCTTGGGAGTCACTGGCCCAAAGCTCGCTACATGGATTGAAGATGTTCTAATAAGAAAAAAGTTACATTGCAAAAAAGGTGCAAATTCTGATATAACTTTAGGACAAAAATATTACTCTCTTTTCAACTACACTTATGAATATTGTGGGCACAATGATTCGATTAATATTTGTTGGTTGTGTATATGGAGAATGGTAAAAATAATCGGATAATTTACTTATTTAGTAATTTAGAAAGAAAGAAAACAGTTGTTAACTTGGATAAGAGTTTCACTTATTTAGTCACTAACTTTTTGATCTTTTTTCTTTTGTGTGTATTTTACGTTTGTGGGTATCGTCACTGTAAGCCCTTACAAGACTACAACTCGTCCACCTAGAGGTTTAAAGGCTTGTTGCATACGCTAAATGCAATCGTGATCCCTACGAAAGTGGCTTAGTTTATTTTCATTTTAAAGTTGTTTATTATATTTAATTTTATTGTTTTGCTCGAGGACTAGCAAAATGTTAGGTTTGGGGGTGTGATAAGCGAAAAATATATCAATATTTACCGCCCCATTTTACTTAATATTTTATATATTTTCTTTTTGTGAATATTTTGATGTGTTTTGTGTATTTGTAGATAAATAAGGTTTCAGGACTCACTGGAATCAAATTGGGGCCAAAACAGTGAAAAATAAATAAAAGGGCAAAATTTTCATTTAAGCGTCACGACGCGCTGACGTCATTAGTCTGCCGACACGAGTCATCATGACGTCAGCCTCAATTACTATTCTACCAACACACTTTATCACCACGTCATCATGATGTCAGCACAATAATTCACCTTGCCGACACACGTCATTGCTTACGTCAGAATGGAATCAGCGTCGCGACGCGCACAACTTCACGTGTCACAACTCCGAGCCAATAATTATGCCGACATCCAAGTGTCAACATCTCAGAAAAGCCACGTACACGTGTCAAAGATCAATGGTGCATAGCGACGTGAAAGACTTTACACGTCGTGACGCATGGCACCAAATTTTGCCTATATATTGAGGTCAAATTCATTTGGAAAATTCATACCTTATTCTGGGGATTTCCTTAAGAATACTAAAAAGATTGTATCTTGTTTGTTTATTTACATTTTTCTTGTATTTATTTTCTATTTTATGCAATAGTTCTTTCTTTATTTTTACTTTTTAGTATAAGGAGGTAACTCCTCTATGCTGGGGTAAAAGGTAAAGCTTTTATTACTAATATTTAGATTAATCTCCCTTAATTATAATATATAAACTATTTTAAAATCTGACTTAATGGGATGCCGCCTTTATGGTCGGTTGGACTTAATTAAATTGATTTTAACCTGATAAATTGGATACCGTTTTTATGGTCGGTTGGAATTAATCTAAAATGTGAATTAATTAGGATACCACCTATATGAATGGTTCGTAATGTCATGCAAGTTTATATATTATAATAAGGGAGATATCTAAATTAGAAGTAATAAAAGTGGATCCTCTAACCCCAATATTTTTTTTATTGTAATTTATCTTTTTTTAATTTCCAAGCTTTACTTTATTTCATTTACTTTATTTATGTCTTTAATAGTCCTAGATATGTATGGTAACTAAACCCCTTATCTAGGGTTGTGATGAATAACAATATCACCGTTTTATAAGTGGTTATTTTGTGCCTTGGGTAATATAAAGTTTTATTTATTGTGCCTTAGTCTTAATACTTCTTGTTAACTAGCCATTAATAAGATTGATTTGGTAAACTTAAAATGAACTTGGAAAAGGGATTTTAGGTTTTATCCATAGACTCAATAGCTCACGATCTCACCTTAAGGCAAAAGACACTTAGGTAGATTTCCTTACAGAATAGGAATATACATGTCCGGCAGGGATAGCCATAATTGGAACTTAATCTTAATGAATTCAGGTAACTTGGTTAACATATTAATATAATTAATTGGGCTATTTTGGATATTTGCATCTGACCATCGGAAGAGGCTTTTGCATAATTTTGTGTTCCTGGTTAATAAACCAATATATTGCACAAACATGGGATAATCACTTCATCATTAAAAGATATTGGATGAATTCACAACCGTAGATAGTTTTATATATTGAATTTTCCTTTAATTTACTTTCGCTTTGTTTTATTTACTTGTTTCACAAAAAAATCACCATCCAAACAACAATCAATCTATTAGATACTCGTAAATATTTAACATCATAAATTAATAGCTAAGGTATTAAGTCCTCATGGGATCGATACATTTTATACTACTTGAGCAATACGTGTGTTTGCATTAAGTGTGTGATTATCACTGATCAGTTTCTGAAGTTAGAAGAGAAAGCACACAATACAAGTCAAGATGGTAATTGTTGTACTTGTAAAAACCTATAGATCAGACCAATGTTAGTAGGAATCAGTATGAGTTTAAAAGGATAGATCTATTGGATTAGAGGTACTCATGATTTATTATGGTTACTAGCACGAACAAATAAGATTACATTGCATAGTTGTAACGTATAGCGATAGTAGAGATCTATAAGGTAGCCATAAGAATGAATCACCATTAGCTTTGGCAGCATAGCTTAGAGCCAAAAGATAGGATATGGAGATAATATAGGAAGATGCGGTAAGTAACAAGGGAGTTCAGTATATATAGTAACGTAGATAATATAGCTTGAAGGTAGAAATATAAAGTGGAGACCTCAGAATAGGTGATAAGTTCTGGAACCCTAAGATATGGAGTAGTCGATCTAGGTCCCAACAGAACGAATGATAACTCTTCCTTCCAGTTGCTCTGACTCTAGTAAGTGAATAAGACACCTAATCAGACCATTGGTTAATTTAGACAATTAGTAGAAACGTGTATTCATAGATCCCTATGGAAAGTATGTATTAATCCTCAATGTAGAGCAGTAAGGATTTGAATAAGTAAAAGAGAAAACTTAATGGGAAAGACAAATCGCGAGACAATAAATAGTCGAATCAAGGAATTTGAGAAAACCTAGATAGTAATCATAAGACAGTATCATTCTATGTGAGATGGAGTAGTTTGAAGCCACAGTAAGTCTAGCCAACTCTAGAAGTGATAACATGTTCCATCGTAGAGCTAGAAGCCTTCAAGGAAATAAAGGCTCAAAAGAGTAAAAGAATCAGAGAGCAATTTTTAGAAATATAGTACACGATTTATATAGAGTCCCCATTATTCTAGAACGGAAGAAATTAGTAGAAGAGTAGCACCTAAACTAAAAGTATTGGAGGTGACATCCTGACCTACCGAAGAACATTGAGCTTCTAAAGTAGTAATAAATCAAAAAGGTTTAAGGAACAGAGATAAGCAGGAAATATCAGTAGCAAAGCAAGAACTTCGAGGGAGAAGAATACGAGAGGGAGTATGGTAAGATTTTGAGAGGGCATAAACCTCAATGAGGTTTTCAATAAGAGAAAGTATGACCAGCGATCGGAGATAATCAGGAGTAAAGTTGAAGAAGGCAATTCAAGCAGTTCCTAGCAATAGTACCCTAGTGCGGGAGGCGAACTCAGGTATGTGTATAAGGGAACCCTAGGATTATAAACAAACAGCTTGTACACCTACAACACGCATAGCTAGCGATACCACCATAATCAAAAAGGGCTTCAAGACCAGCCCCACCCTCCTAACCCTCGCTAGACAACATCAGTAATGATAGACCCTGATGTTTGTCTCAATGATATCCCAGAAACAAGTGAAACCATAGTGTAGTAAATATCCTATAAGGTAAGGTAAGAGACAATTGAAAGATAATACTACTCAAGATAAAAGACAGGTATAGAGGTCCCAGAAGTTCCATAAATAGTTAAGAGGATAAAAGAAGACAGAAAAGGACATCAAGTAAAAGGTGGAGGTGTAACTGTTGAGATATGACAACAATAGAAAAATATTCTAGAAAAATAATGACAGAAGTGCATAGTGATAAGTTAGATTTTTAGTGGTATTGCAGAATAGTAAGTTTTTTTCAGAGTTGGGATAAGACTGAAATTCTATTATAATAGCAATGGGAGAAAGATAATAATAGTAACCATATGTTTTCCTTCGCAGCGCACCGTTAAGGATAGTGCATAGAATGACTCGAAAAGAGACTTATTGAGGTATAACCTAGAGACAGTTAGGGAAACTAAGAATACTGGTATTGTTGAAACCGGGACAACACCTGACAAGATAAGACTCAATGGATAATTGAAGGTGGAGTATTCTAGAGTGCAAATAGGCAAGGAAAGACTAGTCAGCCTGAAAGTCTGTTAACCGGATTTGTACAAGAAAAGAAAATAAATGTGCTTATAGTCAGGCTTAACATAGACACATTGTCCCAAAATTCTTTAGCTAATTGAGAAGGATTGTCATAAAAACTACCCAGAATTAACATCCTAAGTTTGAGAGCCATCGGTTGACAATGATAGTACATGAAGAAGTTAGCCATGATTTATGAAGTCCTAAACTCATAGATAGTCAGAAACGTGAGAACTCGAAGGAAGACTCTCAGAAGCAGTGGAAGCTTAGTAAGTAGAAAAGAGCGACGGCCAAATAGTTAGTTAAGATATGATAATGAATGCTAGAATAAGATCTAGTATGTGGGGCTAAAGAAATACCTAGTAAGATATATCTTATAAGGACAATAAAGTGGTTATATCATAAAGAGTAGGTGAAGAACCTAAGGTATACTCAAGTCATGGGAAAGCGAAGGTCATTGGTTGTAGTTCAAAGTACAAAAGTAACATCTTAGACGTGAAGAATAACAAAAGTCCTTAGTGATATTTAGGAATTATTGTTTTCATGACAATGGATATAATAGGTTTCTAACCAAAATGGAACTAAAATGAGTGAAACGGCAAGCCACAAATATAATACAATTTTAGAACTGATAGCTCATGCAAATAGTCGAAATAGAGGATGTTGAGTAAAATTAGAGGTCTAGAAATGAGATTTATGTGATACATAAAGTTAATTATAGAATGACGGTAACTGTAGAGTACTGAGCAGAAGTTCATGGAATGAGAATAAGGATTACCTCAGTCGGGAATTCAAGGAATTATTCACTAAGGCCTACGAATATTGGAGTAGTATGTGCAAGCATGACAAAAGATTCCCAGACGTTTTAATATTAAGTTCTCGAACAGAAGAGCAGAAAAGAAACTATGGAAGATAATAATAGTAGAGTCGTAGATATCCTCGAACCAAGATGAATTTCTGAGTTAAGCCCCAGAAGGGATTCGAGGACGAATCTTATTTAAATGAGGGAGAATTTGTAACATTTGGTAATCCCGACGGCTTGTACATTGTAAGAGATCGATTACTATTACGCTATGGAAGATATGTTACATTATGAAAATCATGTTCAAGCTTGTACGTGCTCACAAATTTACATTTCGGTTAATCAATAATTCTTTGTAGTTCTGATACGAAATTTAGCTAAGAAGATAAATCGAACAACCCATAGTATTTCACACATAACGTTTTCAAGAAATCTCTGATTTTTATGAACTTTATATCATCGTAAAGCTAAGACCGAGACCTACAACTTTTGAGTTGGACATATTTCTAAATTTGAATCAGAAATAAGTCAAAAATTAAAATTTTATAGACTGCTGCAATAATTTCGAGAAGGGACTAGAATGAGCAATGCGGCACAAATCCAACAACTCATTTATTTACTCAAAAATCAGCATTTCCCTATAAATAGAGGATTCTTCATTCATCTTGCTTTAAGGCCAAAAAACGTGACACTATGGAGAATTCTTAAATTTTTCCTCTTCTTCCTAAGCTAATTTAGATGCAACAAGTGATGGTTCCAAGCTCATCTCATGCAAAGTAAGTTCTTTATCCTATTTTCCTCCTCTAATTTCAATTCTAAGCTTGAAATGTTTTCGTCCAAATTTGCACCTTATAAACCCTAGAATTTTGAATTGCCTAATTGGCTTTGATGTAGTTACTTGCTTGTATTTTAAAGAGTGTTATGATAGTATTAACATGAATTGAGGTCTTTGTGAGTGTGAATGTGTTGAGGGGGATTGTGTGGGAACACAAACTGGGCGACGTATGCTGTTCCGGGCTCGCGGCCCAGTTGGGAGTACGGAGTAGCCCGCGAGGGACTAAATCGGAGAATAATGGAGTCGCCACCCGCTGTGAACTGGGAAAATGAGATTTAAGGCCGCACTCACCCCTCGCAAGGGAAGACCTCAAACCATTGGGTTCGGAATGGTCCCTTACTTATGCCACTTGTAATAGAATGATTTGTGCAATAATCTAGTCAAACCTAAGTAACACATATTTCCAAGAGTATTATGCTTCTAAGTTCACATGCATGAAAGTAATCATCATAACAGAAAACATGCATTAGCACACATCAATCTCATGAACATGCTTCGATCATATACTGCGGAAAACAAAGAACAACCTAAACATAATGCAAATTCCAAACGCAAAACAAAACGATTAATCATGCTTGAAAATAAACAACCAAATAGGCTAAATTATGCCTAAGAACCAATTAACATACTAATGACCTAATTATGCTTGAATACCATCTCATGAACACATCAAACAGATAGACGCATGGATACAAATAATATGATTGATTACATGATATAAGAGAAATCACCTCAGAAACAATTATACATGACATGTGATGAAAACGACTCGATTCAGTGTATTCGCGTTCGTGTAGCGTTCGTAAACGCGTTCGAACGGTAAATAGAAGGTTCATGTTCGTATAGTGTTTGATAACGTGTTCAAACAGGACCAGACAGAAAGCATGCATTCGTATTGCGTTCCGAAACTTGTTCGAAGGGGGTTACAGCAGTGACCTCCAAAATGCAGTAAACAACATGACACATATAGGAACTGATGAATAGATGACACCTAATAAATAATAATGGGCTAAAAACGCGGCAAAGCATCGTGGTAAAAGATTTTAACCTCTCAAAATAGAGGACCTTTAATCGCACTTACTAAGCCCATGCGCAATCAACACAGTACATATATAAAAAGTAAAGACAATGATATCGAACTTCGTATACCCGATTGAACACATCTTACATTCAACCGAATATACATCAACCGGCGCGGCAAAGCATCGTGGTAAAGGGTTTTAACCCCTCAAACAGGGGACCTTGAATCCAACTTACTAAACCCATGCGCTCGATCGCGTAATGCATATAAAAATAAAGACAATAATATCGAACTTCATATACCCGATTAAACACATCTTACACATTCAACCGAATATACATCAACTGGCACGACAAAACATCGTGGTAAAGGGTTTTAACCCCTCAAAACAGGGGACCTTTAATCAAACTACTAAGCCCATGCGCTCGATCGCGTCATGCATATAAAAATAAAGACAATAATATCGACTTCGTATACCCGATTGAACACATCTTACATTCAACCGAATATACATCAACCGGCGCGGCAAAGCATCATGGTAAAGGGTTTTAACCCCTCAAAACAAGGGACCTTTAATCCACTTACTAAGCCCATGCGCTCGATCGCGTCATGCATATAAAAATAAAGACAATAATATCAGACTTCGTATACCCGGTTGAACATATCTTACATTCAACCGAATATACATCAACCGGCGTGGCAAAGCATCGTGGGAAGGGTTTTAACCCCTCAAAACAGGGGACCTTTAATCGAACTTACTAAGCCCATGCCCTCGATCGCGTCATGCATATAAAAATAAAGAAAATAATATCGGACTTCGTATAACTGATTGAACATGTCTTACATTCAACCGAATATACATCAACCGGCACGGCAAAGCATCGTGGGAAAGGTTTTTAACCCCTCAAAACATGGGACCTTTAATCCAACTTACTAAGCCCATGTCGTTGATCGCGTCATGCATATAAAAAAAGACAATAATATCGGACTTCGTATGCCCGATTGAACACATCTTACATTCAACCGAATATACATCAACCGGCGCGGCAAAGCATCATGGTAAAGGGTTTTAACCCCTCAAAACATGGGACCTTTAATCCAACTTACTAAGCCCATGAACTTGATCGCATCATGCATATAAAAATAAAGACAATAATATCGGACTTCGTATACCTGATTGAACACATCTTACATTCAACCGAATATACATCAACCGGCGCGGCAAAGCATCATGGTAAAGGGTTTTAACCCCTCAAAATAGGGGACTTTAATCCAGCTTACTAAAACCATGCGCTCGATCACGTCATTACATAAAGAAATAACATGCGGAAATCAAGTAACGAATATTAAATAAATCAAAACAACATAAAACGAAATATGCGCCGTTTACTCAAGTGGTACGTGGAGTTGTATCCCGAGTACAGATCATACTACCGTCCATTCGGAATCGGCTATGAAATTTATGTCCAGGTTTCCATCCTATATACCACAAGAGGCGACACATTTTCCGTTTTACTCAAGGGCCACAACATACATCATTCCACAATACATGCATTTACTATCTATTCAAGGGCCACAATCATGCATCAATAAACGACTCTCATGCGATAAAAATGAATAAAACAATTAAAAAGATAGATGGAAATAATAAGAAAAGTACCATCAGGTCTAACCTTTTTTGTCGACTTTCGGACTTGCTTTTCACGGAGATCGGAAGGGCTAAAGATCCTCAACTTTTCTGGTTCACTGGTTTGCGTTTTACCTCGATGTTTCGTTTCTCGAGCTACTGTTTTGACTCTGTTTTGCTGCTGTTTTGCCGCCATTTTGCTGCCATATTGTTGCCGTATTTTGGTCAATGGTTTTGGTGTTTTAGGCTACTGTTTTGGGTGATTTTAAAGGCTAATTCGGGGACTGTTTTAGGCAGTTTTTTTAATGCATTTTTGGGGTTTTTATGGGCTATGTTTGGGACAGTTTTAGGCGTACATAGAGGTGGTTTGTGTGGCAGTTTTCAGGGATAATTGTAAAGGGTCTAAGTAGACTATGAGGCTTTGGTATTTTGGCTGATGCGTGAGGCAGTGAAGGGCTGAGACGTTAAGGGCAGTTACTTACATGATGGGCTGAGCGTGTGATGGTCTGCTCGATTCATGGCTGTGCGTAGGGTGTAATAAGGCTAAGTGAGTGGAGGGTGTTGGCGATGTGGAAATAGGTTGGTGAAGGCAAGGGAGAGTGAGGGCAAGTGGCTTATGTGCATGCGTTAAGGTTGTGAGCAAGTGGCTGTTTGTGAGGGTAGTGTTAGTGTTGCTACATGAAGATTGAATTGAGGCTTTGTTGCGTGAAGGTATAGCTGGTCAGGAGGGGTTGTTACATCAGGTTAGGGGCTGGATGAATGCTTTTAGCGTGAATGCATGATGAGAGAGAGAGGACGTTAGCGTGAGTGGCTGAGGTTGTTGAATAGGTGTCTGGCTGCTATTTGTTTAGGGTTTGCTTTATTTGTTCAGCTGGTTGAGGGAGAAAGCTGGGATGAGCAGGCCGTGAGTGTCTTGTAGTTGGGGAGAGAGAGCCCGTTAGCGTGAGTCTGAGGGTTTGTTTTTATAGACAAAGGCTAGGCTTGACAAGGAAAGGGATTTGGCTAATTAAAAATGGATATGATTTGGTTTCAAGTAAGGTAAATACAAGATTGAGGGGGGACAAATTTAGGCTTGGTTAGGAAGTTAGTATATTTAGTTGTGTTGATTAGGCATATAATATTTTAAGTTAGGGATAATATATTTTTTTATTTGGAATAATGTTTGATTGATTGATTTTAACTTGGTATGATTTGAATTAATGTTTTATTTAATTTGGTATATGACTTAATTAATTATTTTATTTTATTTGGTATATGTTTTAATATTTTATTTAGTTTGGTATATTACTTAATTAATATTTAATTCAATTGGGTTGTACTTTGATGGCCTTGGACGTGTGGGCTTAGTGTGGTGGGCTAGGTGTTGTGTTGGTTTGCTGAGTGGGTTTGGGCTAAGGTTAAATGGTTCTGGGTTTTTTAGGCCAAAATGTGCTTTAAAACGGAGGTCCAACGAGCGAGCTTGGAGCTAAACATACGGATAAAATTTAACGAAATACTGATTCCCTTCCGACAACCATTTCCCGCAACTTTCTCGACTAAAAAGGTAGTGCCTCCAAATGAGACTCATCATAGGGACTTATATGCAAAAATGTAGTGCCTACAGTCGCCCCCACTTTGATGGGACTTGTGTAATGTGTAACAGTGACAATCCTATCAAAGTTATGAAATGCATTTTCACTTACCTGGCTCGCCAGCTGCCACCTGACTTGCCAGCTGCTTCGAACTGAGTTGATTTGGTGGTCCATTTTAGAACTGTGCTCTATTTTTGGAGCGCCATTTTCGGCATCTGATGTATGTGCCCCATTTTTGGAGCGCCATTTTCGGCGTCGACTGTGTGTGCTCCATTTTGGAACGCCATTTTCGGCATTTGCTGTGTGTGCTCCATTTTGGAATTCCATTTTCGGCATCTGTTACGTGTGCTCCATTTTGGAACGCCATTTTCGGCATCTGTTGCGTGTGCTCCATTTTGGAATGCCATTTTCGGCATTTGTTGTGTGTGCTCCATTTTGGAACACCATTTTCGGCATCTGCTGCGTGTGCTCCATTTTGGAACGCCATTTTTGGTATTTTCTGTATGTGCTCCATTTTGGAACGCCATTTTCGGCATTTGTTGCTTGATGAGACGGTCTTTACCGCTATAATCCTGCGAAAACAAAACAAAAATTGTATATATGTGATATGTATGCAAGTATGTATGGATGCATGATGCTGATGTGGGCCTCGCCCTTAAACTGACACTAATTTGGGCCTCGACCCCAAAGTGATACTGATTTGGGCATCGACCCCAAATCGATGCGGATGTGGGCCTCGACCCTCTGGACTCATCCCCAAATCGATACTGATGTGGGCCTCGGCCCTGGGACTCATCCCCAAATTGTTACTGATGTAGGCCTCGGCCTTGGGACTCATCCCCAAACTGATACTGATGTGGGCCTCGACCTTGGGACACATCCCCAAACTGATGATGACATGGGCCTCGTCTCAAGACCGATATTGATATGGGCCTCGGTCCTGGGACTCATCTCCAAACTGTTACTGATGTAGGCCTCGGCCCTGGGACTCATCCCCAAACTGATACTGATGTGGGCCTCGGCCCTAGGACTCATCCCCAAACTGATGCTGACATGGGCCTCGCCCCCAGACAGATACCGATATGGGCCTCGCCCTCAGCTGATACTGATGTGGGCTTCGCCCCCAACTAATACTGATATGGGCCTCGCCCCCGGACTGATACTGATATGGGCTCGCCCCAAACTGATACTGATGTGGGCCTCGCCCTCAACTAATACTGATATGGGCCTCGTCCCCAGCTGATACTGATGTGGGCCTCACCCCAACTGATACTGATATGGGCCTTGGCCCCAGACTGATACTGGTATGGACCTCACCCCCAGCTGAACTGATGTGGGCCTCACCCCAACTGATACTGATATAGGCCTCGCCCCCAAACTGATACTGATATGGGCCTCGCCCCCAAACTGATACTGATATGGGCCTCGCCCCCAGACTGATACTGATATGGGCCTCGCCCCAACAGTTACTGATGTGGGCCTCGTCCCCAACTGATAATGATATGGGCCTCGCCCCCAGACTGATACTGATATGGGCCTCGCCCCCAAACTGATACTGATATGGGCCTCGCCCCAAGACTGATACTGATGTGGGCCTCGCCCCCAGACTGATACTGCTGATATGGGCCTCGCCGCCAGACTGATACTGATATGGGCCTCGCTTCCAGCTGAACTGATGTAGGCCTCACCCCAACTGATACTGATATAGGCCTCGCCCTTGTGATTCATTCTTGAAGACTGTAGACATTGTACTATTGCTGCTTCTAGTTGACTTGCATTTGACGCTTTTCTTTTTCTCTTTTGAAACCTGTTATTACAAAACAGAACAAACACAAAAAGAATGCAAATATGTTACGTGTATGCATGCATGCATGATTGAGTTTCCTATCCTGTTGGGCTAGGTCTTCTGCCGGTACTCTTGGTGGCTGCTCGGTCTTTTGACAAGTCTGCCCTCTTCCCTAACCAACGGGTATCTATGATGGCTTTCAAGACAAAAGGGGGTTAACATGGTGTATGTATGCATGAGGTGCATGTGATGCATGAGATGGATGTGATACAAGAAATATATCAACTCATTAAAATTTTCACACAAATCGGCCCATCATCATTTTAAAAGCTTTTGGGCTAACTATCATAAGAGTGAACTCGTCCCACTTTAAATGGCCCAACAAGTACACATCTCATGGCAAGAAGTCCAACCGTATCCAAATGATAATGTTCCTAAACACAAACATATAATGGCCCATTGGCGTTTTAGAAGCTTTTTCCCAATCATCATAAGATATATTTTTGTCCCAGTTTAAATGGCCCAACAAGCCCATACCTCATGACAAAAGGTCCGAATGGATCCAAACGACCATGTTCCCAAACACAAGCACAAGTAAATAATTCTTATTAGTTCTATGACTACGGTTCACATGCGGTTTTACGGGGGTGTGGACAAAGGCTCTCGTTGACGAAGGATTACCCACAACTAGGTCTCCCCACACAAAGGTTTGAGCGACAAAGTTAGCGCACCTTTTTTATACACTAAGGTACGTGCCAACGAGCTATGGTGTGTGACTGACTGTCAAATGGACTTCCTATTGTAGATTCCCCAGATGGATGGTGGAGCGAGGCTCTCTTAAGTACCCAAGCCTCTTAGGCTCTTATCGCTTGGTGTCAGGAATAAACAACGGGTCCTCCAAATTAGTCCATCATAGTAGGCTACGAGTAGATGATTATCTAGGTGTCTTCACATATTTTCCATCTAGAAAGGTAGTGAGTGAAGGAAGACACCAAACCATTACCTAGCCTTAAAAGTGCCTTTGATTAAACCCATTTCAACCCACTATAGGAACAGTTAAGTTAAAGCACAAATCATAATATTACAAGACATTATTTCGGGGTCGATTCTCTGTCCTCAGTGGAGTCGCCAAACTGTGGGAACACAAACTGGAAGACACATGCTGTTCCGGGCTCGCGGCCCAGTTGGGAGTACGGAGTAGCCCGCGGGGGACTAAACCGGATAATAATTGAGTCGCCACCCGGTGTGAACTGGGAAAATGATATTTAAGGCTGTACACACCTCTCGTAAGGGAAGACCTCAAACCATTGGGTTCGGAATAGTCCATTACTTATGCCACTTGTAATAGAATGATTTGTGCAATAATCTAGTCAAACCAAAGTAACACCTATTTCCAAGAGTATTATGCTTCTAACTTCACATGCATGAAAGTAATCATCATAACGGAAAACATGCATTAGCACACAGCAATCTCATGAACATGTTTCGATCATATAATATGGAAACCAAAGAAAACCTAAACATAATGCAAATTCCAAACCTAAAACAAAACGATTAATCATGCTTGAAAATAAACAACCAAATAGGCTAAATCATGCTTAAGCACCAAGTAACATACTAATGACCTAATTATGCTTGAATACCATCTCATGAACACATCAAACAGATAGACGCAGGGATACAAATAATAGGATTGATTACATGATATAAGAGAAATCACCTAAGAAACAATTATACATGACATGTGATGAAAATGACTCGATTCAGTGTATTCGTGTTCGTGTAGCGTTTGTAAATGCGTTCGAACGGTAAATAGAAGGTTCGCGTTCGTATAGCGTTTGATAACGTGTTCGAATGGGACCAGACAGAAAACATGCGTTCGTGCTCCATTCCGAAACGCGTTCGAATGGGGTTACAGCAGCGACCTCCAAAATGCAGTAAACAACATGACACATACAAGAACGGATGAATAGATGACACCTAATTAATAATAATGGGCTAAAAGTACGGCAAAGCATCGTGGTAAAAGATTTTAACCTCTCAAAATAGAGGACCTTTAATCGCACTTACTAAGCCCATGCTCAATCAACACAATACATATATAAAAAGTAAAGACAATGATATCAGACTTCATATACCCAATTGAACACATCTTACATTCAACTGAATATACATCAACTGGAGCGGCAAAGCATCGTGGTAAAGGGTTGTAACCCCTCAAAACAGGGGACCTTTAATCCAACTTACTAAGCCCATGCGCTCGATCGCGTCCTGCATATAAAAAGAAAGACAATAATATCGGACTTCGTATACCCGATTGAACACATCTTACATTCAACCGAATATACATCAACCGGCGCGGCAAAGCATCATGGTAAAAGGTTTTAACCCCTCAAAACAAGGGACCTTTAATCCAACTTACTAAGCCCATGCGCTCGATCGCGTCATGCATATAAAAATAAAGACAATAATATCAGACTTCGTATACCCGGTTGAACACATCTTACATTCAACCGAATATACATCACCGGCATGGCAAAGCATCGTGGTAAAGGGTTTTAACCCCTCAAAATAGGGGACTTTTAATCCAACTTACTGAACTCATGCGCTCGATCACGTCATTACATAAAGAAATAACATGCGGAAATCAAGTAACGAATATTAAACAAATCAAAACAACATAAAACAAAATATGCGCCGTTTACTCAAGTGGTACGTGGAGTTGTATCCCGAGTACAGATCATACTACCGTCCATTCGGAATCGTCTATGAAATTTATGTCCGGGTTTCCATCCTATATACCACAAGAGGCGACACATTTTACGTTTTACTCAAGGGCCACAACATACATCATTCCACAATACATGCATTTACTATCTATTCAAGGGCCATAATCATGCATCAATAAACGACTCTCATGCGATAAAAATGAATAAAACAATTAAAAAGATAGATGGAAATAATAAGAAAAGTACCCTCAGGTCTAACCTTTTTTTGTCGACTTTCGGACTTGCGTTTCACGGAGATCGGAAGGGCTAAAGCTCCCCAACTTTTCTGGTTCACTGGATTGTGTTTTACCTCGCTGTTTTGCTGCTCAAGCTACTATTTTGACTCTATTTTGCTGCTGTTTTGCCGCCGTTTTGCTGCCGTATTTTGGTCAATATTTTTGGTGTTTTAAGCTACTGTTTTGGGTGATTTTAAAGGCTAATTTGGGGACTATTTTGGGTAGTTTTTTGATACAGTTTTGGGGTGTTTTCTGGGCTATGTTTGGACAGTTTTAGGCGTACATGGAGGTGGTTTTTGCGGTAGTTTTTAGGGATAATTGTAAGAGGGCTGAGTGGACTGTGAGGCTTTGGTATTTTGGCTGATGCGTGAGGCAGTGAAGGGCAGAGACGTTGAGGGCCGTTAATTACGTGAAGGGCTGAGCATGTGATGGTCTACTCGGTTCGTGGATGTCCGTAGGGTGTAATAAGGCTAAGTGAGTGGAGGGTGTTGGCGATGTGGAAATAGGTTGGTGAATGCAAGGGAGAGTGAGGGCAAGTGGCTTATGTACATGCGTTAAGGTTGTGACCAAGTGGTTGTTTGTGAGGGTAGTGTTAGTGTTGCTACGTGAAGATTGAATTGAGGCTTTGTTGCGTGAAGGTATGGCTGGTCAGGAGGGGTTGTTACGTGAGGTTAGGTGCTGGATGAATGCTTTTAGCGTGAATGCATGGTGAGAGAGAGAGGACGTTAGTGTGAGTGGCTGAGGTTGTTGAATAGGTGTCTGGCTGCTATTTGCTTAGGATTTTCTTTATTTGTTCAGCTGGTTGAGGGAGAAAGCTGGGATGAGAAGGCCGTGAGTGTCTTGTAGTTGGGGAGAGAGAGCCCGTCAGCGTGAGTCTGATGGTTTGTTTTTAAAGACAAAGACTAGGCTTGACAAGGAACGGGATTTGGCTAATTAAAAAGGGATATGATTTGGTTTCAAGTAAGGAAAATACAAGATTGAGGGGGACAAATTTAGGATTGATTATGAAGTTAGTATATTTAGTTTGTGTTGATTAGGCATACAATATTTTAAGTTAGGGATAATATATTTTTAATTAGGAATAATGTTTGATTGATTGATTTTAATTTGGTATGATTTGATTTATGTTTTATTTAATTTGATATGACTTAATTAATTATTTTATTTAATTTTGTATATGTTTTAATATTTTATTTAGTTTGGTATATTACTTAATTAATATTTAATTCAATTGGGTTGTATTTTGAGGGCCTTGGGCGTGTGGGCTTCGTGGGTGGGCTAGGTGTTTCGTTGGTTTGGTGAGTGGGTTTGGGCTAAGGTTAAATTGTTCTGGGTTTTTTAGGCCAAAAGATGCTTAAAAACGGAGGTCCAACGAGCGAGCTTGGAGCTAAACATGCGGATAAAATTTAACGAAATACTGATTCCCTTCCGATAACCGTTTCCCGCAACTTCCTCGACTAAAAAGATAGTGCCTCCAAATGAGACTCATCATAGGGACTTATATACAAAAATGCAGTGCCTACAGATTGAATGTGTTTCTTGTGTATTGAGGTGGATAAATCGGTATATAGAAGTTAGAGATTGAATATGCTTCTTGTGTGTTGATGTAGAAGTTTGGAAAAGTACCTATGTGAGGGTGTTAGAGAGGTGGTATGAGAAATGTTGAGCATTGTCTTTGAGGAGTTGGTTTTAGGCCCTGAAATCAGGCTTGTGTCACTACTCTCGACATCCGACCTCACAAAGCGTCATTAAAAGGTGCTTACTGCCTCAGTCTGAATATTTGGGTGTCGCGTCGCGTAAAGAGTATAGGCTCTTCCTCAGGTCTGATCAAGTGAGCGCCGCGACAGGAAATATAGCATACTCTCTACTTGGCTTGGCTTGCATGGGCATCGTAACGTGTCAGACTCGGCTTCACGATGCGATAAATGAAAAGTTTAATAAAATTTCAGTTTCAATCTAGGATGTTAAGGATCACCCTAAAAGTTTCATATTAAGGCACATAATCGTGATATGACAAGTTCCAAGCATATACGTCATGTGGTGTTGATAGATTAGCAGAATTGAGAAGTTTAGTCTAACCTCGAAACATGTGTCATACCTTATATCCTAATTAAGTTTCTCGATTATAGATTATCGGAGGAACCGTAACATTCTTCGACGAAGCGAAGTAATATCAGCCAGATCCTAAAATCTGTGAGTTGACTCTTTTCTCAAGTTTTGTTTATATATATTTTTGAATTGAGACTTATTTTTAAATGCTTTAAGGTATTAGTCAAGATGTTTACAAGTGGTTTACGGTTGAAAATACTTTTAGAGAGACTGATTTAAAAGAATGAGTTTTATGATTTTCATATGCATGGTGGAAAACCCACCTCAGTATGTAACTTGGTACAGACATTGGAATTTACGGTTACAATATGTTCACATGTAGAGTAGGACTAGGGGGACGACGATACATACGCCCCTAGATCCTAGTTTTAGTGGCATTGGGGACGACGATACGTAACACCCCAAGACCACCATATTTTATGGCTATGGGGACTGTGATAGTGGCATGCATTGAGGGACGATGATATGTAATGCCCTAATGTCATGGATTTACACATCTGGCTCTAGTTCGGTGGCTTGGGGGATGGTGATACGTAACGCCCCAAGACCACTAGTTTAGGCGTATGGGGGGACGACGATACATAACGCCCCCATGCGTCAGGTTTTCAACAGATTTTTAGAGGCATGATTTCCAGAAAATGTAATTTTTTGAAAGAGTTTTCAAAGGATTTCAACTCCACAGAAAGAAAGGTTTTCAGAAAGGTTTGTGTTGGTTTCTATTTAGGTCCCAAGATCATAACTAGCATGAATATATGTGTGAATACATCAAATGAGGTAGCGGAATACTCACATCGATCGGTTGAGACGATTTGGTGAAGAACAAAATTGATTTTCACCTCCAAAAACGTCACTACAGTGACCAGTCCACTGCACACTATTTTTCAGTTTTGGTTCACCTTTTGAGCTTCGAATCTTCGTCGTTTGATTCCCGACTCGTGGGTGGGTTTCCCTATCACCTTCGTATACCTCTAAGGAGTGTGCTAGCACTTGGATTTTGCCACAAAATCAAGCTTCTTCCTCTCTTACTGCTCACGGTTTTGGGCAGTAAACAGCAGCCCCTTGGGCGTGTTCCATAGAGAGAAAATAGGACGAGAGATTGAGAGAGAGAGAGAGAGTGTGACTTACAAGGGTAGAGATATTTTACTTTTAACTTTTGGTAAAACCATTTCACTTTACCCTAAACTTGGTAGGTTTGGTAAATGGTTTTTCCAAAAACAAAACACGGTAGTTGGGTGGTAGGTACACCTAGCACACATGGACCCCACATATGGAATTCAAAATTCAAATATCTCTACTACATTTGCCGCGACTCGGTTCCATTTAATCCGATTAAACGAACTTCCGTCATAAATAATTAAATCTAATTTATTATTAAATATCGATGCCTCGCAAATATATATTACGATCGTCGTTTATGAATTAATTCTAAATAACCGTTCGTTCGTATTAAAGTCCGACTTTAATTTCGTAACGAAATCCAATTCCGTTTATATATCGAATTTATTAATTTCCCGATTAATTCCAACTTAATCGTTTTCTCTCTTTAGATGATAGTTTATCCCAGATAAAATAATTTCTCCGTAAGTATCCCAGATTAATTTTCTCTCTATCGAATTAATCCCAGATAATTAACGTGCGAGTCATACATCATCGGTGAATCATTGGGAAGCGACCTGTGAGATCCCCGGATATGTTGGCAGTTAAATACGGTCGTCTCGGGACTATCCGAAACACGTAAGTACCAAGTACTACGTTTTACCGATTCACAAGACAAGGTTGGCTTCTAGCAAAGCCACAATGCCTACCCAATCTCCTGGAAATACTTACAGGAATGAAGGATCGTATCAGGCATAGTAATACATGTGTATAGTGCATATCGAATCTGTATCAGATGGTCAGGTGCTAGGCCTGGGGCTTGGAGTTGTGTCTGCCCCGTACGAAGCACATGTCGGATGTCTGGGTACCTAGTCTCCAAATCGGCTATACATGACCTAGTCATAATATCCCGATTGGCCACGCCAGCACTTAAGAGCACTTAATACCGTATCCTACGTGACATCATCTCCCACTTATGACTGGAGTGATACTTCCGTCTTACATCAACACCAATACTCTACGATTATCAATATTGTTGGACAAAATGACCCATAGCGTCACTATTTGCACAGATCATTGTGTTGTTGTAGCAAATTAACTATGTGACAAGGAAATTGCACTCTCATCATTTGTGATTAGATCACCATAGATATATAAATAAGAGAGAGGTCCCTATGATTAGTTCCTGGATTGAGATGATATGAGACAGTATCAGTCCACGAAGGATTAATCATTAAATATCCCTAGCCGTAGTATTATCGAGACTGGACATCGATAATGCGGAATAGGCTAGTATTGCACTTGTGCGCGTTGTGAGGGCACAACGGCATAGTTCTCATATATATAAGTATTGGATACTTATGCAAGTGCGATAGGAGGTCGTGTTTCACCGATGGTACGGGAAACAGCTTCGCTCTGGATAGACCCTTCGGAATCCCATTGGTATTATGACTAGGTGTCTATGGGAGGCCGAAATCAAGGTAGGTGTGTATAGTCTTAACCTGAGACTTACATCGCTAATACTTACGACAATCGGTAAACTTTGGTTTTGGTGGTTGGGGGATCTTAACTGGTTCTGTGTTCACCACTTCTGGGTTTATCAGAGAGTCGTAGTGTATTGGATGTGATGTCGAGACGGAAGTATCACTCCAGTCATAATGGAGATGATGTCACGCAGGATACGGTATTAGTGCTCTTTTAGTGATGCGCATCCAATCGGGATATTATGACCAGGTCATGAATATCCGATTATAGAGACTAGTTACCAGACATCCGATATGTGTTTCGGACGGGGCAGACACTTATCCAGCCCCAGCCCTAGCACGTGACCATCCGATACTGGGCCGATATGCACAATACATTTGTATACTACGCTTGATACAGATCTTAATATCTTGAGGATATGTCCGGAGAATTGGGAAGACTTGGTGCTTTGCTAGGAGTCGACCTTGTCTCGTAAATCGGTAGAACGTAGTACTTGGTACGTACGTGATTCGGATACTCCGACGACCGTATTTACTGCCAGATTATCCGGGGATCTCATGGGTCGCTTCCCGATAATCCACCGATGACGCACAACTCGCACTCTTGAATAATCTGGGATTATATAGAAGAGAGAGAAAATTAATCCAGGATTAATAACGGAGATATTTTATCCGGGATAAAATATCGTCTAAAGAGAGAGAGAACGATTAATTCGGAATTAATCGATGTGTATTAAATATTCGATATATTAAATGAAATTAGATTTCGACGCGGAATTAAAATTAGATTTTAATTCGGGCAAACGAGTTAGTTTGGAATTAATTCGTTAGCGACGTCAAATTATTCGATTGAATTAACGTCGCGACGTAAGCTCGGTATTTCGGAAATATCGAACCCGAACGCGTGAGTGCACGTGGGCCCACTTTCATTGGGAAACGTGTGGGGCCCACATGACACATGTCAAGATATGCATTAACTTTGACACATGTCATATTATGCTTATTTGACACTCTAATGCTTTGCATGGAGATTGTGTACAATGCACTCAATGGTATTGCATGGAAATGAAGTGTTTGACACTCTAAGCCTTTGCATGAATTTGTGTCATAAGTTATTATTAATTTAATAAATTATGGCATAAATATAAATTGATTTTTGGTAAATCATTTTAATTAACAAACCATTACACAATTTTCTCTCAATTCTCTCCTCTCTCACGGCAACAACCCATGGTTTTGGACTGGTTTTGAACCAGTTTGGGCGTGAGTTTAAGGGAAGCAAGAGTGGTTTCTCATGGTGAGAAATCAAGTGCTAGCACACTTACAAGTCTTGCGAAGGTGGTAGGGAGGTTCCCCCATGAGACGGGATCCATCCGACGAAGTTGGAGCTCCGTTTCTTCACTCAATTTTCTGTTTTTGTAGGCAGTGGACTGCTGCAGTGAGTTACAAAGGCAGTACGTTTTTGGGCTTGATTCATCTTCAAATCGACATAACCGATCAATGTGAGTATTCCGCTACCTCCGTTGATGTATTCATGCATGTTTCATGTCTTGTTTTGATCTTGGGACCTTAGATTAAACCAACAATGGCATCATGAGCTAAGTTGCAAGCATGAAATTTGTAGGGCTTAAAAATTTGGGTAAATGTTTGTTGAGCATGATTTGAATGAATTGAATGTTTGAGTATGCTTATAACATGTTTAAATTCATTTTGGTTGGACTAATTTGATGAAAAATGATTTGGAATTATTTTCCCCAAATATTTCATGTTGGCCGAATGTGTAATTGATTTTGAATCATTGGAATTTTGTTGATTTTAATTCATTGGATGAGTTAAAATCATGTAGGATGATGTTAATTTAATGTCAATTGGATTGTACTTTGAATTGAACATAAACCCTAAATTCCATGTGTTGGCCGAATGTGATGTGCCCTTTAATGTCTTGGTAATTTTGATTTTATGAACATTGGATGTGTATGAAATCATTCGGGAAGTTAATACGTTGTCGATTGTGTAATTAATCGGATTGAATTCAAATCGGACAAAAATACCTTCCTTGGCCGAGACTTAGCAAGCATGTATATGGGTTTGATTTTTCATTATGTGTGTTTGACATGTGATAATGAATTAAGCATGATTAATTGGACTAATTTGGTGCTTCGGAAATATCGATTTAGGTCATTAATCATCGTAATGCACTTTTGGTAATTAAATTGTGAAAATTGGATTTTTGGATTTAATTAATTGGGCCTAATTTTGGAAATTAGAATTTAAGTTGTAATTGGGCCTATTGGGCTTGATTTATCAAGTTTGGTTTAGGCCAAGTGGATTGGATCCAATTGGGCCCAAAACCTTAACCATAAAGCCCAATTGCGACTAATGAACCTTTAAAGTTTAATTGGGCCTAATGGGCCGAAATTGATTTCTAAGGCATTTTGGGTGATCCCACTATTGGGCTTTGGTTGCCGAAGCCCATGCCTAAAGAAATTAATTGAAGCCCATTAGACTTAAATTAAATTGACGTTGGACGTTAATCGGACTTTGAGTCCCGACACGATTGAATTTGGAATTTAAATCGTAAAAGGTTTATTAATATAAAGTGCAATATTCAATTTGGAATTGAATAGTGAATTAGTATTAAATACATGTTAAATTGGATTTAATTATGTAGTTTAATTTAATTCATGAATTCGTACTTTGAGTACTTATTCGCAAAAACGAGTTTGACTCGAACAAAATCAAATCGTTGTTTGAACATTGGATGATCACTTAATTATCAGATTAATTAATTTGATTAGATTGATTGATAGCATGCTTGTATGTGTGAATACATGGTTGTGTTGAATGAATAACGTATATCGGATGGATATTAGTCGGGTGGGCAATTTTGGAAATTGTTGTAATAAATTTGATTTATTAAATTGGACCTGCGTGTCCAGCCTTATCACCTTCTTTCTCTTTGTATTCTCTTCTCACCTATTCCCCTCTATGTATATGAGGTTTCTTTAGAAGTGTAGTGTAACGGGTAGAAGTAGTACAAGTGCTAGCTTGAGTGAGAAAGAGAGAATTTGATCTAGGATCAATGTGTAAAGTATCCATCCGCATATCGTTATTATTTTATTTCATACTCGCTTTATTATGTATTTAGAATGCATGTTTAAGGGTGTATGATGATGAGACCTTAACAAAGATAATTAAATTGGTAGCCAATTTGCACGCGAAAATCCCTCAATATATTAAGCAAATATCCTTCCATTGAATGATTCTTGTTCAAGATCCGAAGTTGGCATTGGTTTGTTTTTGACCAAAGTCAACGTCTTTGTCAATCTAGGATGTACTTGAATCATGAGAGTTTTGTTAGATATCGGTGTCTTGTCCAAATCGTGATTTTATTGGCCAAAGTCAGATCACTTTTTGTCCAATGACATTGATTACGAAACTTTCCTCGTCAATGGGTCCCGCTTAACTGGAATCATTAGGTTTGTTTTTGGCCAAAGCCATGGCCTAGATGATTCAGAGGATAGGTTAGGAAAATATATTGGATATATTGACATATATTTATATATGTTTCGGACTTGGATGTCCACCTAACCGGATCTAGGAATTGGATGAGATCCAATTGATCTGTGAGATCTACCTAGTTAAATAGCATACAGCTTTTTATTGGCCAAAGTCAGGGTTGTGTGTTATTTAATGGGATCCTAGCCCACTAGGAAACACGGTTTCCCGAGTACTCCACAGAGGGTTAGAGGCTCGACGAAAAATAGTGGGAGGCAAGTATTGAATTTGCAACATTCGTTCAATTACTCGCTAAACACGCTCATTTATATTTTACTCGTCGTATTAATCAAAAGTATTAGTTGGACTAATATTTTATGTTGTTTTTTTAAATATATAGTTGGACTATATACAAACTTCATTCAATATATAGTTGATTTTATAATTGGATTATAGTAATCAATATAATTGAATTAAAATGATAGTTGATTTTATAATGGGATTATAGTAATCAATATTAAAATTATAGTTGATTAAATAATTGGATTATTGTAATCATTATAATAAATAGTACCTTATTAAATTGATTAAATAGTTGGACTATTGAAATCAAGAAGAATTGAAAGGTTGAATATTTAAAATATATAATCCTTGGATTAAATGTTTTAAATGATTTAATTTTCAATTGGGAATTAATAATAGGTTAATTTATTTGATAAAATAACTTATTATGACTAAGCCCATTATTAAGCAAATAGTAGAGCATAAAGTCTTTGGAAGATTTATGTGATGATGACTTTAGTGCTTAATTAATATACTTATAATAAATCTATCTTTAGATTTAAAAGTATTAAAATTGCAATTAATAATTCTTGGAGAATGATTTGACTATTCTAGTGGAGAAAAGTCAAAGTTTGCAATTGGGCATGTAGCACAAGGTGCACATCGTTTCGATATTCGAAACCCAAGGCTTGGCCAAAGGTTGTGAAATATTGAAAAGGATAATTGACATATCCCAAAGTGACTACCATTTGGATATGGAAGACACGAAGGAATTAAAGAAAGGGCGAGGCTCTAACTTTAAAAATATTTGTCAAAGTTATGTTCACTACTAGTATTGAAATTGAATTTTAAATACTTAGTGTGGTACATAAAATATATGTATTGACGTTCAGAATCCGCTGTGAGCTGGATACTGGCTTCAAGCCGAGATTTCTCTGCGAATCGGAAACGGGACGAAAGTCGCTGTTTCGACCGTAGATACCTAAGTTTAGGAACTACCCTTTGGGTATGTACTTAAATTAGGAAATGTTATAATGTAACTAGTTTAACTAGAGACATTATCTCTATATCAGTGTTTAATCCATTGCGGATAAAACCTTTATATTCTAGAACACTAAAGTGTTTCAATATATAAAGATGATACTGAGATAAATACATTGGATGTAAATAACAGAATTTATATTTTGAATATAAAGAAAAATCTCAAACATATAAAATAAATAAATAGCTCAAATTGATTTGATCAATGGAGACTTATTTGTGGCATTGTTGTCTGGACACAATTAAACAAGACTCGTATATCCACACTTTTGAAGAGTGGGTACTAGGACTGATTTGACTATTCAAATAAGGTCTACGAATCTAGTTTATTAGGTAAATACCTAAAAAATACTATTTACTTGGTAATAGTAAAAGGGCCACCGATCTGTTAGCCCTATTCATGGTGAAGTAAGTGGGCCCATATCTAGCCAGGCTAGATGTGAACATGAATATTTCGTGACCTTAACGGATGTGACATCACGTTGTGGTTATGTGTTTCTTTTGAAGAACACAAATCGGAAACTTTAGAGTTTCGACACGAAGTAGACAAACAGATCGGCTATAGTGTTATTCCGCCACGGTAATACCGTAATGGAAAATACTTAAGCAGTAAGTTTCATATGTACATGAAAGAGTACGGTATTCTTTCATATGAGGACTCCTCTCGAGACACGTCAGTTAGACGGTGTGTCGAACTAAAACCGAATTTTGTTGGACATGATAAGGTTATCACGAGTCGCTCTGAGCTACTATTTCCTTCAACAGGATATGTATTAACAGTGCAAAACTTATTTAGAATAAGGTTCCATATAAATCTGTTTGACAGATATCATATAGGATATGAACAGGAAGAAACGAGGTTTCTCATTCCTGATAATTTGGGTATGCCAGGCATAACGTTTGGATGATACCAAACTAAAAGACCCAAATTGGATAAGTGTCAATATAAGTTATCCTAAGGGAAACCTTAAGTATAGTACTTATATATCTCACATGAGAACAATGTAATTGTTGCTCACCATGCGGTTTTTCCTGAGAGGAATACCGATATGCAGTGGTCAGTGGGAGGATAGTGATACATGAAAATCGAAAGTAGTAAGTGACATACTGTTCAGGCACGAAGTCCTTAATGGAACACAAATAGTTCATCTATGATGAAACTATACCATTAATCTTCAAATACACAAGAAACTCGTAGATCGGATAGAGTCAGAAAACAACCTAGGGTATGGGTTTCTGATCTAACCTCATAAAGATGTCAATCTTATGGAGGTGTACCATCCGACTACGTTATGAGGAAGTGATACGAGGTATCGACTCCCTGTTATGGCAAAGTGCCATGAGTCCGAAATGGATTCCATGTATAACAACTATGTTTGGATACTAGTTGTTGTACCACAAGGCATTGTGCCTATGGTACATTAAACGTCTTCAAGGAAGACATACATGGAAGGCAACATACCAACGTGCAAAGCTAAGCTTTTGACGGAAAGGTATCGTTATCAACATTATGTTAATAACGGTTCAACCTTTTTACCTGTTGCCATGGTAAATCCATTTTGAAGATGCTTATTGATAACTATATATTTCATTTATGAAATATGTAGTTACAAATCAAAATCGCTTTCCTGAAAAGGAAACCTTTTGGAGGATGTTTACAACATCCTGACGATTTTGTATAACCGACAAACAAGGTTTGCGGGTTATTCGATCCATGTTTGGATTGATGCAAGCATAAGGTTCTTGGAACTGTCGTTTTGAAATAATCATAATGGTTTATGATTTGACTCAAAACGAAATAATTCTTGTGTATATAAGGAGGTTAGTGGGAGAGCGCGACATGACAGTGAAATTCCCATAAAGCTATTGTTGAAAGCTTGGCTTTCAATAGAAATTCTCCGTAGAATTCTGGGGAGTAACAACCTTTATTAGAGGAATAAAGATCTACTGGGATAGATTTGGAGTTGTTAACACTCTCTGGGAAATTGTACATTTAAAATGTACTTGTATTGGTGTCTCATACGCTTCAAGCATATGGAGTCACAATCAGGTCAATCCAAGTGACAGTCACTGGATTGAAGTTAAGAACATCTGTTAGTATCTCAGAGAACTAAAGATGCTATCTTAAACTATGGAGAAGGAGAACTTGAAGTGACTGGGATCACTGCTGCAAGTTTCCAAACAGTTAAATACTGCGGTACTATAAAGTTTGAATAACGGGACAGTGAGCTGGAAATCTTCCAAGCAAGATAACTGTTGCCGAATAAACAACAAATGCGGATTATTGCTGCAGCTGAGGCAGCAATAGAAGTCTTTTGGGTCGAAAATAAATCTAATTAGATTAGATATAGTTCTGTTAGCAGCTGAGCTAGGCGTCAGCATAGGCTAAGGAATTAAAGGTCTCATCGACGATCCAGATATATACTTCTATATCATCTGATTCGTTCGGATCATACATCGTGGCGATGTGATGATCGTATAAATCGCGTCAAACGATAATCAAACAAATCCGCTGACGAAAACCTTTCCTCAGCAATTTGAGCGAACCGTACATAGTTCAGGTGTAGGACACTTGAGTGACTCGCAATGTGCCAAGTGGGAGATTGTTGGACAAAATGACCCATAGCGTCACTATTTGCACAGATCATTGTGTTGTTGTAGCAAATTAACTATGTAACAAGGAAATTGCACTCTCGTCATTTGTGATTAGATCACCATAGATATATAAATGAAGAGAGGTCCCTATGATTAGTTCCTGGATTGAGATGATATGAGACAGTATCAGTCCACGAAGGATTAATCATTAAATATCCCTAGCCGTAGTATTATCGAGACTGGACATCGATAATGCGGAATAGGCTAGTATTGCACTTGTGCGCGTTGTGAGGGCACAACGGCATAGTTCTCATATATATAAGTATTGGATACTTATGCAAGTGCGATAGGAGGTCGTGTTTCACCGATGGTACGGGAAACAGCTTCGCTCTGGATAGACCCTTCGGAATCCCATTGGTATTATGACTAGGTGTCTATGGGAGGCCGAAATCAAGGTAGGTGTGTATAGTCTTAACCTGAGACTTACATCGCTAATACTTACGACAATCGGTAAACTTTGGTTTTGGTGGTGGGGATCTTAACTGGTTCTGTGTTCACCACTTCTGGGTTTATCAGAGAGTCGTAGTGTATTGGATGTGATGTCGAGACGGAAGTATCACTCCAGTCATAATGGAGATGATGTCACGCAGGATACGGTATTAGTGCTCTTTTAGTGATGCGCATCCAATCGGGATATTATGACCAGGTCATGAATATCCGATTATAGAGACTAGTTACCAGACATCCGATATGTGTTTCGGACGGGGCAGACACTTATCCAGCCCCAGCCCTAGCACGTGACCATCCGATACTGGGCCGATATGCACAATACATTTGTATACTACGCTTGATACAGATCTTAATATTCTTTGATGAATATGTCCGGAGAATGGGAAGACTTGGTGCTTTGCTAGGAGTCGACCTTGTCTCGTAAATCGGTGGTAGAACGTAGTACTTGGTACGTACGTGATTCGGATACTCCGACGACCGTATTTACTGCCAGATTATCCGGGGATCTCATGGGTCGCTTCCCGATAATCCACCGATGACGCACAACTCGCACTCTTGAATAATCTGGGATTATAGAAAGGAGAGAGAAAATTAATCTAGGATTAATAACGGAGATATTTTATCCGGGATAAAATATCGTCTAAAGAGAGAGAACGATTAATTTGGAATTAATCGATGTATTAATATATTCGATATATTAAACGAAATTAGATTTCGACGCGGAATTAAAATTAGATTTTAATTCGGGCAAACGAGTTAGTTTGGAATTAATTCGTTAGCGACGTCAAATTATTCGATTTTGAATTAACGTCGCGACGTAAGCTCGGTATTTCGGAAATATCGAACCCGAACGCGTGAGTGCACGTGGGCCCACTTTCATTGGGAAACGTGTGGGGCCCACATGACACATGTCAAGATATGCATTAACTTTGACACATGTCATATTATGCTTATTTGACACTCTAATGCTTTGCATGGAGATTGTGTACAATGCACTCAATGGTATTGCATGGAAATGAAGTGTTTGACACTCTAAGCCTTTGCATGAATTTGTGTCATAAGTTTATTATTAATTTAATAAATTATGGCATAAATATAAATTGATTTTTGGTAAATCATTTTAATTAACAAACCATTACACAATTTTCTCTCAATTCTCTCATCTCTCTCACGGCAACAACCCACTGGTTTTGAACCAGTTTGGGCGTGAGTTTAAGGGAAGCAAGAGTGATTCTCATGGTGAGAAATCAAGTGCTAGCACACTTACAAGTCTTGCGAAGGTGGTAGGGAGGTTCCCCCATGAGACGGGATCCATCCGACGAAGCTAGGAGCTCCGTTTCTTCACTTAATTTTCTGTTTTTGTAGGCAGTGGACTGCTGCAGTGAGCTTACAAAGGCAGTACGTTTTTGGGCTTGATCATCTTCAAATCGACTAACCGATCAATGTGAGTATTCCGCTACCTCCGTTGATGTATTCAGCATGTTTCATGTCTTGTTATTGATCTTGGGACCTTAGATTAAACCAACAAATATACCCAGTATTGGCGTACACCGAACCGGTTAAAGCCCTGGACGACCTCAACCAAAATATATTGTGTCGTAAGTATTAGCGGTGCAAGTCTCAGGTTAAGACCAAATACACCTACCCTGATTTCGGACTCCATAGACACACAGTCATACTACCAATGGGATTCCGAGAGGGTCTATCCAGAGCGAAGCTGTTTCCCGTACCATCGGTGAAACACAACCTCCTATTACACTTGCATGAGTATCCAATACCCAAATATATGAGAACTATGTCGTTGTGCCCTCACAACGCGCACAAGTGCAATACTAGTTTTTAAGTATTTATCGATGTCCAATCTTATAATACTCTGACTAGGGATATTTAATGATTTATCCTAATGGACTGATACTGTCTCATATCATTCTCCATCCATGAACAAATCATAGGGACCTCTCATCATTTATACATCTAAGGTGATCTAATCACAAATGATAAGAGAGCAATCTCCTTTGTCACATAGTTAATTTGTACAACAACACCGTGATCTGTACAAATAGTGACGCTATGGGTCATAATTGTCCAACAATCTCCCACTTGGCCTATAGCCAGTCACTCGAGCGTCTTACATACGAACTATGTACGGTTGGCTCAAACTGCTGAGAAAAAGGTTTTCGTCAGCGGATTTACATGATTATCGTCTGATGCAATTTATACGATCATCACATCGCCATGATGTATGATCCGAACGAATCAGATGAATATCGAAGTATATATCTGGATCGTTGATGAGACCATTAATTCTTTAGCCTGTGCTCGAGCCTAGCTCAGCTGCTAACAGAATTGTATCTAATCTAATTAGATTTGTTTATCGACCCATAAGGCTTCTATTGCCGCTACAACTGCATCAATAACCCGCATATGTTGTTTATTTGGCAACAGTATCTTGCTTGGAAGATTTCCAGCTCACTGTTCCGTTATTCAAACTTTATAGTACCGTTTGCACTTATAGTCGTGTTTATCGGTTTGGAAACTTGCTACTGCGATCCCAGTCACTTCAAGTTCTCCATCTCCACAGAATAAGACAGCATCTTTAGTTCTCTAAGATACTAACGGATGTTCTTAACTTCAATCCAGTGACTATCACTCAGATTGGTCTGATTGTGACTCCATATGCTCAAAGCGTATGAGACACCAGGTCACGTACATTTTAAATGTACAATTTCTCATAGAGTGTTAACAACTTTAAATCTATCCCAATAGATCTTTATTCCTAGAATAAAGGTTGTTACTCTTAAGAATTCTACGGAGAATTATCTCGAAAGCCAAGATTTCGCCGATTGTTTTATGGGAATATCATTTCCAAGAAATGACATATATTATCATTATTTTATACAGGACATTCATTGTCAGTGCGCTCCCACTAACCTCCTTATATACACAAGAATTATTTTCGTTTTTGAATTAAATCATAAACCATTATGATTACATCAAAACGTCAGCTCCAAGAACCTTATGCTTGCTTTAATCCAAACATGGATCGAACAACCCGCAAACCTAGTTTGCTGGTTTAGGTACGAAAAAATTGTCAGGATTTTATAAACATCCTCCAAAAGGTTTCTGTTTAAGGAAAGCGATTTTGATCTTTAACTGACACATTTCATAAATGTACAATTTCAGCAAGCATTAACCAAATGGATTTACAGT
>SKCR01044758.1:0-47022 GCA_019454045.1 Zanthoxylum bungeanum
CCCTAAAACCAACTGGTTTGGGAGTCACTGGCCCAAAGCTTGCTACATGGATCAAGGATGTTGAAAAAATATATATATATCTGAAGTCTGAGTAATTAAGTCCGTAGGGGTGTCTTAACACCTGGTGCCCTAAAGCCAACTGGTTTGGGAGTCACCGACCCAACACTCGCTACATAGACGGAAGATATTGTATATAAATAAAAAGTCAAAATCAAAAATCAAAGAAAAAATCAGAAAAATCAGAAAATTTATTCCATTGCTTTAGAAAGATGTGAAATCTGATAGAACTTTAGGACAAAAATATTACTCTCTTATCAACTACCCTTGTGACTGTTGTGGGCAAAAATGACTTGATTAATATTTTGTTGACTATGTATATGGAGAATGGTAATAATAATCGGAGAATTTACTTATTCGGTAATTTAGAAGAAACAAAACAACTAGTAACTTGTAGTAGAAGTTTCACTTGATAGTCACTAACTTCTTTATTCTCTTTTCGCTTGTCTTTTTGCTTTTGTGTGCATTAGTTTTATAACATTTTTACTTTTATAAAATGTTTGTGGGTATCATTGCTGTAAGCCCTCACGAGACTACAACTCGTCCACTAGGGACACCTAGGGGTTTAAAGGCTTGTTGCATACGCTAAATGCAACCGTGATCCCTACAAAGTGGCTTAGTTAAATTTTAATTATGTTATTTTATTTTATGTTTTGCTCGAGGACTAGCAAAATGTTAGGTTTGGGGGTGTGATGAGTGGTATTTATATCACTATTTCCCACTCATTTGACCTAATGTTTTGTAATGTTTCTCGAGTTTTATGAACGTTTTGATTTGTTTTGTTGTTATTTTGCAGATAAATAAAGTTTAGAAGCACTGGGGGCAATTTGGGGACAAAACGGACAAAAATGCATCAACAGGGATATTTTGGTCTATTCAGCGTCGCGACGCTGAAGCCTGGCGCGTCGCGACGCCCAGATGCGCCGAATCTGCTAACATGCACCGGTCAACGGTTCAGAATTTGAAAAGTTTGACTTTGCTAACATGCGCCGTGCCATGTGTCACCATCACAGCCAATTTGCTAAAATACGCCGGTGCCACGTGTCATCATCCTACGGTGCCGACGATTGCTGCGTGTCATCATCCTACGGTGCCGACCATCGCCCTCCACACGTCAGCGTGACGTAAGCAATGACGTCATGAACAGTGCCACGTCATCGGATAATTATTGAGCTGTCACCGCCTTCGCCACGTGTCAAGCTGTTATTGAGCCACGCAAAAGGGCCAGCGTCGCGACGCTGAACCTTGCGCGTCGCGACGCTGAGCCAACCCGCGCCTATAAATAGAGCTTCAAATTTCAGTTTTCAGTGCACCATTCCCTCTCATCTCTTTGATGTAAATAGGGAGTTCTTCTCTCTCTAAGTTTCTTTTAATTTAGTTTTGTAATTTTTAATTACGTTTTGTAATAATAATAGAAATTTACTTTTGCCTCTTTTACTTTTACAGTTTTTACTATTTACGATGATGAGGTAACTTCCCTCTGCTGAGGTAAAAGGTAATTCTTTTACTGTTACTATCTTAGATTAATCTCCCTTAGACACAACATATTCACTATTCTAAAATTTGACTTAAAAAGGAATACCGCTATATTGGTCGGTAGGCAATTTAATTTAATCTGGTTAAATTTGACTAAGCAAGGATACCGCCAGATTGGTCGGTTGGTAATTAAATTTTGGTTCCGCCTTTATGGCTGGTTATTTTGGTTCCGCCTTTATGGCTGGTTATTCTGGTTCCGCCTTTTGGCTGGTTATTTCTTTACCGCCTACATGGCAGGTTCATGGACAAATTTTACCGCCTTTATGGCTGGTCGGACTTAACTTGTCTTAATCATGATACCGCCTATTGGTCGGTTGATTTTAATCTCACAAGTGATTGTGTTATACTAAGGGAGATATCTAAGTTAGTATTTAGTAAAAGTAATTCCTTTTATCTTGGCAGTTTATTTTCATTTACTTTTCCGCTTTTACTTTCTCGCATTTACTTTTCAGCATTTACTTTATGTCTTTTAAATTTTCATTAGCCCTAGCTATGTGTTGTAACTAAGTTAGTATCTGTGGATGCTAGAATTCTGCCGAGGTCCACAATCAGAATTTGTATGTTGGGGGCATTAGCGATCCTGCAAGACAAAGATAGAGTGAACGAGAGTATACTACCCACCGGTGTGGTGGGTGCCGGGGGCACTCCGACGCTCAAGTCAGTCGTATGAATTGAATTGTAAATGTGTAAAATGTGAAAATAAGGCTTATTACTACCTTGCTTTTCTTTTGATGGCCGTGAGGGCGGTGACAAGTGTTTTTGGTAATAGAAAACTCTCTGAACTTGTGTCAGAGAATTGAAGCTTGTAAGATGGATGTCCAGTCTGCCTTGAACTCTGATTTATCGTCCAATTTATAGATCTGAAAAGAAAACTTTGTAGCTGTGATAAGAGCTGGCAACATGCCTACAACGTGCTGACATTTCTGGCTACGGGATCCACAACGTGTTTTGGATCCAACTTTCGGCGCTGCATGTGTTTATGTCTAGAAAAAGAGAAAGTAGTTAAAAATTGTGTTTTATGCTGTCTATTTGTTTGGCTTTTCATTTGTACTGTTATGTACTGATGGAATAAAGTCTTTTGGGCTGGGTTTTCCAATATGGTTTTTATGGGCCAATATTTGTGGGCTTTTGGTATTTGAATTTGACGTGAATAGACGATTTTACCCTCGGGTCCAATTTTGGTACGTACAGTATCTAGGGTTGTGATGAATTCCAATATCACTGTTTTATAAGGGGTTAAATTATAATTTGGGTAATTTAAGGTTTATTTATTGAGTCTTAATCTTAATGCTTTTTAATTAACTGGTCATTAATTAAATTGATTAGGTAAACTTAAAATGAACTAGACATAGGGATTTTAAGTTTAAGACCTTAGATTCAATAGTCAACGATCTTCCTTAAGGATAGATAACCCTTTTAATAGATTTCCTTACAGGATATGAATATACCTGTCGGGCGGGGATAGCCATAATTGGAACTTAAGCTTAATGAATCTAGGTAATTTGGTTGACATAGACATATGGTTCAATTGGATTATACTAGGTTTTTGTAATTGACCATCGGAATAGGCTTTTTCATAATTTTGTGTTCCAGGTTAATAAATCAATATTTTACCCAACTATAGGATAACCACTTCATCTTTTAAATAATATTGGAATAAATCACAACCCTGGATAGTTTTTATAAATTTGAATTTAACTCATTTCACTCTCGCAATTTTATTTACTTGTTTTTAAAATCATCACCTTTTTCCAATCAAATCGAACAAACCATTAGATACTCGTAATCAGTTGGCCTCGTAAAAATTAATAATAAGGTTTTAAGTCCTCGTGGGATCGATACTTTTTATCTACTTGAACGATACGTGCGCTTGCGTTATACGCGTGTGATTACGCCGGTCAAAGAAATATTTACAAAAACTAGATTTTTCAAGCCTTTTTCTTTTTCCTTCAACTTGTTCTCTCAACTCTCTTTTGTGTTATATTTTTGAGTGTTTGAAACTTATGGAACCCTAAAATGAAAGAAAATAATTTATACCTCTCCTATTAGGCCTTGGCCGAATTTGGCATAAGTAATATCTAAATATTTTGTTTTCACTTCATTTAAAGTTCAACTTGCCAACTTGTTTAAATGATCATTACACTTTAATGACTTTTTTAACCAAGTCAACAATTACAACTAAGTCATTAAAACAAATATCATAACCAAGGATATTTATATTATTTTAATTAATTTAAATATTTAATATTTACATTAAATATCAAATATCAAATACATATATATATATATATATATATATATATATTATATACATTTATGATAGTAGTCAAATATCTCAATTTGAAAATTAATTAATGTGTATTTGATAAAATCTAATATTAAATGCAAATACACAAAAATTAAGAAATGACTATTAGGTCTCATCACATGTATTTTTACGTTTAACCTTTAAACGACTTATAAATAATCAGTATTATTTATAAATGTTGCCCTAGTGCTCTACGAGTATATTTCATTAGTGAGACTCTCTAGATTCAGGCATATTTGTCACGAAATCAAATTTCGTGTCCATAATTTACCCACCCGTAAATTATGACGACCACGGATAAACTCGCTGAATCATATAGGTCGAGGTCATGGCATATGTATAACTACTCTGTCATAAGTATCCGGATATATCCCAGAGATATAGATGTAAACGTCAAATCTCTATAGGGATTATCTCGTCGACGTCTCTATTAGCAATCTCTAAAAGAACATTTAGAACTGACTTCTAAAATGTACCACGGGCCCATGGTTTTTATCTGATTGCTAATCATATATGGACTACCTATGCTCTGTACATAGAATTGACGGATCCTATCTTGATACACACCGGACACCTTGAGTATCTATCTACACCCAACGAACAGGCGAAGGTCTGATCTTAATAGATCGGTGACGTGACTATCCTCTAAGTGTAGAAGATGTCTCATGTGCCCACACTGGCATCTAAAGTCGAAGAATCACAAATGCTACTCAACCCAAGAAGATTCTTATTGACGTTGGTGTACCATCTATTAAGAATCTTCGGCGAGTCATTTAGTGTTTATCCGCTATAACACCTACACGTCTATACTAGTCTCCAAGACTTATGGTTCATAAGAAACCATTGGAATCATATATTCTAGAATACGACATGTACTGGTCTCAACGAATTTACTTTACTTACCAAGTAGTGTAAACCTTGACCAGGAACTGTCTAAGAATGATAACGTCATGATAAACTCAATGTCAGTTGTGACGCTTTTACAACAGTATCATAACTGATTATTCTAAGGTAAATTACGTCTTTACCATATAAAAAGATGTAATATATCATAGAAACTGCCCATTTTATTCATAATAAAACGTTTACAAAGTATTTTCAAGGAAATACAAATGGGAATTGGCGCTCTGAGCACCAACCCCAACACATGCACCTAACTGCTGAGTTCTGTGTGAAAACTGTCAGATCGTGGGTGGTTACGGCCTAACCGTTAGGTCGTGGGATCAACTGTAATACATTGTAATCGTCCTGATCGCTCTTCATTTCGTCGTCCTGATTGCAAATCATCTTGTGGTGTGGAACATGTTCGCCCTAATTGCTTTTCGTCCCTCATTGACTCGTTCGTCCTAGGGCGATTTTCTTCGCCAACAGACTTCAACGCACATTCACAACATAATATAAAATGATTTTGAAGTAAAATAGACTTAAAGACAAGCTCAAGGAAGAATGGCAATGCAAGATCTTGTAGTTTATGACTCTTATGTAAGTGAGTTGATGTTCAAGTATTTCTAATCTCATAAGATTCACGCATGCTCATATAAGTCTTAGGGTCAATTATATAAATATTTTAGACTGCATATTGTTTTTTTATGTACTAAGATTGGCATACCGATCCGTGATACCGACATACCGATGTCTCAGACTCACTTTGCATGTTCTTTGGAACTAGGCAACTTTATACCGGCCCTCACAGCTGATTGTATAGCTTTTAGAACCCGAGAACTTTACACCGATCTCCATATCGATCTATTGATTTGGTGAAATCATACACGTAACGCAAGCGCACGTATCGCTCAAGTAGTATAAAGATATCGATCCCACGAGGACTGAATTTCTACTGTTATTATTAATTATTGATGTTATTTATTTACAATTATGTAATTGAGGTGAGAAGGGAATGATTGTTGATTGGTTGAAGTAAGATTTGATAAAAATAAAGAAATTAAAATATAAAATAAAACAAAGGGAATTAATAATAAAGAAATATACAAGGTTGTGAATCCGCCTAATATTACTCTAATGATGAATTGATTCTCCTATACAAGTGTAATAAATCAGTTGTTAACCTGGAACACGAAGATATGCAAAAGTCTCTTCCGATGGTCAGATGCAAACACCCAAAGTAACCCAATTAACGAATAACATCATATTTTTTAGAACCAGCCTCTTCAGTATCATATTTATTTTGAAGGACATCCCAAACATCCTTAGCACTTTTTCTAGAACTATATATATCATACAATTCATCAGACAAACCATTAAGTACGTAATTTTTGCATACAAAGTCATTCTCTTCACAATTTTCATGCTCCATAATTTAGACTATGGTAGGGTCATCAGTCAATTCGATTTTTTCAGACATACAGTAATTTGGTAATTTTCTAATAGTAAGGAAAAACAACATTTTTAATCTCCAACGCTTAAAATGAAACCCCTTGAAACCGAAACGGTTTGTTCAAATCAACAACAGCATAATCAAGGCAATAGTGTTCATGGCAGCAGTAGCAGAAACAGACATGGCAGATATGATAGTCTTAAAATTGTAGAAATAGATTGTAAGTTAGAACAATATTGTCGTTCAATAAGAAACAAAAAGCGAAACTGGGTTGAGTCGCAGACTAGGTCGCTCTCTTTAAGACGTTTCGCGACTCTGCCCAGAAAAATTATGCTAGCATTAATCGGCCCCGACGTCTCCCGGATAAAACAGTCCAGCAAATCTCTGTCTTAATCAGTTAACATAAAAGTCCGATTGGTATGTTCACACTCAAATCTCAAAGTTATGCTCGTTATCAAAAAACGCAGAGAAAATAAATTTTTATGATTTGTGTTTGATTCGGCTAGAAAAACAGGAGGTGTTATTGACTTGTAAGGGAACAAGGTGAATACTATATATATATATATATATATATATATATATATTTAAAAAAAAAAAAAAAAAAAAAAATCCAAACCTTGCTCTCTGATTTTGGCTTTTGGAATTGCTCTATGTTTTCTTTTCTTTTTGGCTGCTTTCGGTTTTCCTTTTTTGTTCTTCTTCTATAAGTCAACAAAAAACATTAGGTATGTTTATATGAAAAGTTTTTGAACGTTGCCAATAAATTTCCAGTTTTTTTTTTTTTTTTTAATATTCAATTTTCAAATGTTGGACAGTAAATAGAAAATCGAATTAGACTTAAATTTTTCGTTTTTACATTTAACAAACAATAACAACAAAAACGTGTTAGAAAGAAAAATGAATGAAAAATTATTATATTTAAGAAAAAGGGAAAAACTGTTACATTATCAAACAAACAAAACTCCCCAATTAATTTTGTAATAATTTTTCATTCAAAACATGTAACTCTTCTTCCCCTGTCAAGGCAATTATATATTGATAAAATTTACCCTTTTTGAAAGATGCCAATTTCCCAACTTGCCTTTGCATATATGAGTTTTATTGGATTCTGAAGACACACACACAAAAAAAAAAAAAAAAGAAGGGCAATGAAGCTGTCAAATTTCCTTACATCGCATCAATGGGTGTTTACTTGTTTAGAACTGATGTTCTGCTAAAACTATTGTGATGGAACCATCACACAAGCAATGACTTCGGCTCTGAAATTATTCCATCTTCTGTAAAGGATCACAATGTCGAGGCATTTTTATTCAATGACAGCTGGGAGGACATAGGAATAATAAGGTCCTTTTTCGATGCCAATTTGACCCTTACAGACAGCCACCGAAGTTTGAATTTTATGATCCCAAGACGCCTTTCCCTAATCTGCTAGATTCTTGCCACCAACTAAAGTTGATAAATGCAAGATTGTGGATGCCATAATTTCTCACGGTTGCTTCTCGAGAATGTACTGTGCAACATTAAATCGTGGGAGTGCGTTCACGTTTAGAGTCTGGTGTTGAGTTTCAATTCCAAAGGAAATAATTTTGGGTGTGAGTATACTGATCGGTTTTGTACAAAATTGATTGAGACATGATGTTTTGGGCTTGTTTTATTCTGGAGATGGCGAGACTAACATACTGCTAGTATAAATTTTAGACAGAAATGTGAAACATCTTAAAAATAACGACCTAATCCGCAACTCAAGCTAACTTCAATTTTATATTCTTGGTAAACAATAAATTTTTCCTTATTTGTTCAAATTGTTATAACATTATTTCTCCCTACTGCTGCTTCTCATCCCCCTCCTTTTAAGATATGCAAGGAAATATCTCAATGGAATAAGATGAGACAGCAGTTTCAAGAAAGAACCCAAATGCAACTAATGACAACAGTAACTAGAGAACTATTAGAGCAATTGGATTTCCTTTCAGCTTGCCATTAAATTTACCTGATGAATGGAAGCCTAATTTTCCATGGGATTCAACACCTTGTCCTAGTGAAATGTCCACAACACATTCCCCAAACAATTTCTATACTTCATGTAATTAGCATACAGAAGAAATAGATGTGCGCCTTTTTGCGTGGGTGATTGATTACATTGGAGCTAGTAGTATAAATGTATTGTTTTGTTTGCTATATGCTACTGTGTATATATATTTCAACCATACCTTTTTGTTGTAATTCACCGATCATTCTAAAATATGTTTGAGGAAAAACTGAATTCAATTCTATTACTTCAAGAATAGATTACAAGTATTACAAGTACTCTACACTTTTAGCTTATTTTTCCCAGTTGATTGTTTCTCCCTGCTGCTTGTTTCTCCCTGCTGCTTCTTCATTCCCCTCCTTCCATATATTTCAGAAGTCGCTACCTGATCGCGATTTTCACACATTAACCAAACGCACATATCGCTTAAGTTATCGATCCCACATTACGCAAACGCACGTTACGCTAGCGCAAAGTAATATAAAAGTTATTGATTAATAATTTTTCAATACTACTGTGTACTTTTCATATATTTCAACCATTTCTACTTGGCTAATTTTACACATTTTCTTGTTCTCCCTACACATTATATGCTATCTAGCTTGCGATAAAGTTCTTAAGATATATAACATTAGTCATTTTCTGATGTATTTAAGGCTAAAGAGTGTTGTTTAACTACTGTGTATTTTTCATAGTGATGAGGTCTTTGGTCTTCCAAAAGATACAAATACTGAATCCTTATGAAGAAGTTACATATAGATTTTCCTGAATGACTTTTTGCTGGTTATAACAAAACAAAACAAAATCATATATAATTAGCCATCACATTCTTAAATCAATGCAATTCTTGGTTTCTAAGCTCCGAAATGGAAATTTCTTGAAGAGCTTTCCGCATTGGTTTCTTGCAAGCAGCAAGTTCTTTGGAGACAAGTGCCATTGTTGTCGAGAATTTGGTTTGGAACGCAAGCATGCAAATGCAATTGCTGAACAAGAAACGATATCCTGCACAACCTTTGGATCCACAGGAGGTGAGAGGCGTGGGTCTAATACATCACTCAACTTTATATTTTGATTAGACGAGAGGAGTTCTCCAGGATGCTTTCCCATTAATACTTCTAGAGCCACCACTCCGAAGCTATAAACATCACATTTCTCAGTCACAACCATGGAGTAGGCAAGTTCTACAAAAAAGAGGAGCCTTTATTAGTAATGTTTACACAAATAAAATAACAAGAAGAACGTTATGTTTTTACCTGGCGCAATATATCCATAAGTACCGGCTACTAGAGTTCGATTGGATGAGTCAGAATATAAAAGTCTAGCATGCCAAAGTCAGCAACAACTGCTTCCAATTCCGAGTTGAGTAGAATATTGTTGCTGGATATGTCACGGTGAACAATTGGAAGTGTGCAGTCATGATGCAAGTGTGACAAAGCGTATGCCATACCCTTGACAATGTTAATTCTCTTAGTCCAATCCAACTCAACAGCTTCATCGTCATTGCGAAGCACACAGAACAAGCTTCCCATCTCCATGTACTCATATATCAAGAACATGCATTTTTTGTGCAAACAATAACCATAAAGCTTCACAATATTTCGATGTCGTACTTGGGATAGTAGACGAGCCTCATTTTGAAACTTTGGAGATAAGTTAACTCGTCAGTTCTGAACTATGAAGCTTCTTCAAAGCAACTACTTTCCCACTGGGCAGATGTGCTTTGTAGACGCTGCCATAACCTCCTGTTCCAATGCAGTATCTGATATCAAAATCCTCAGTTGCTTTAATCATGTCTTCAAAGGTAATTTTACCATCATAATTCCAAATTGAAAACTCATCAGTGCGCCTGGTTTCAGTTGGGCTTGGCTTTAACTTTCTTCTCTCTTCGTTTATAGAGAAACAAGATTCCACAAATTAAGGTGAGGAATACAATGATAGGAAGAGCAATTGTAAGCAAGAGAGTGACATTTCTTTGGGTGACATTCTGAAGGAGTTGGGATTTCTTCCATAAGATTATTATGTGACACTCGTAAGTTAGGAACTCGTCTCAATGATTTGGGGATACTGCCGAGAGGTTATTCTCGAAAAGGTTCACCGTGGATAATTGTGGGAAGTTTTCCAAGTTGGGGAGGTATTGTGCCATTAATGAAGTTATGGCTTAAATCAAGATAACCTAGTTTGTGAAGTTGCCGATCTCTAAGGGAATGTTTCCGCTTAATCGGTTATTGCTCAATCTCAAGATCTGCAACTTTGAACAGCTCATGAGTTGTGGAGGAATCGAACCGTTGAGTTGGTTAAAATCAAGAATCACAGAGTCTAGGTTGTCCAACTGACCAAGTGTCGAAGGAATATGTCCAATTAGATGATTAGAATACATGGACATATATTTAAGACTTTTCATATTTCCAACTTTTTGAGGAAGCATACCACTAAATTGGTTGGAAGAAAGATCCAGAGATATTAAATTGGTTAAATTACTTATGGTCAATGGAATAGTACCTGTTATGCGATTAATGAAATATTATCAATATCAACTCTGGTTGAAAAATAATATGCAGTGAAGTTTTATAGGTTACCTGTAAGATCATTTGATAACAAGTCAAGCACTTTTAGTTCTGAAAGAGCACCAATTACTGGGGGAATGCTTCCGCTTAATCGGTTATAGCTCAATATCAAGGTATGCAACTTTGAGCAATTCAGGAGTTGCGGAGGAATGGAACCGTTGAGTGATGGCTGATCAACAATTACGAGACGTTCCAGGTTGGGAAAGCAAGTGAAGTTGGAATTGGCCAAGATTTCCTTCTATGCTGTCCAATTGAATTATGGCTATCTTGTAGATGCTTCCTGCTGAATTGCAAGTGATTCCAATCGAGTACTGCTGTGTTTCCACCAGCCTGTATTAAGTAAAGCTTCCCTTTCTGACTGAATAGAAGACCATCCAGATGCTGTCAGCAGAGCAACATTATTGCATTTCAAAATTATAACCCAAATGAAGGCCACCAATCTGAAAATGGAGAATGCTGGTACCATTTTTATAAGTTTTCGGTTGATTACAGTAAAGAGTTTTTATCAAAAAATTTTGCTTCCACAGCATTTTAAATTAGGCCACAGTCATCTTCATCCCGAGTGGAACTCCAAATAACATTAAGTCAACGTCTTTTTATTCCGCTAGATTTTTATTATTCGCAAAACAAGTCTAACAAGTGATAAAAAATAAATTTTCTTTTAATTCTTTTTAAAAAAAGCTTATTATTATATAATATTACTCCTATTGGAGAATATTTGTCGGGAAATGGCAATGGCCGAGAATTGGGGAAACATATGACGGAACTTTATTTGATAAAAGTATTTTTGTTTTGAAAAAAAAAAAAATTGTAATCTCAGTACATAATTATTTTTTAAATTTACGTCGTCAAAAAAATAAAATAATTTTGAAATAAAATAAAATTTTTCTAAACAATTTAAAATTTTTAAATTTACTTATAACATCTTATATATAAATCCTAAAAATTCTATTTAAATTATAACTGAAAAAAGCCCTAAAACAAACACTCATAAATGTTAGCAATTTTTTCTACACGCGGTATGTCCAATCACTACCTGTGAGTAATTACTTGGAACGTATTGTGGAAAATTGAAACTTCCTACTAATTTTTCCAAATATTGAAGTAGACTTATGGAGTCATGGGAAAAGGACCCTTAGGCCAAAATTACTAATATCTATAATCTATTTTATAATAATAAAATAAAGGGAAAATTCACTTAGATTTTATTTTATTTTTATGTTTTGCCACTTAGGTTCCTAATTTTTTAAACTACTTATTACATCTGCAAACTGCAGGTCTAAATTTTAGATTTTATTTTATTTTTAAGTTTTGCCTCTTAGGTTCCTAATTTTAAACTACTTGTTACATCTGCAAACTGCAGGTCTAAATTGAAAATGAATAGAGAAAAATGCAGTTTTTGGATTATATGATTATTATAACTTCACTATTAGTAGTTTAGGTGGTAATTCATTTGAATATAAGAAAAATTTATATTAGTATCAATATCAATAAATATATATAAAATTAAACTCCTTTAAGCTATCACGTTAATCCACATCATCATTGCCTTTTATTAATTTGGGAAAAAAACATTTATTAATTCAAAATTAAAATGAAATTGAATTAAATGATTGTGGAAAACTTGATTAAAGATGTGCAATTTTTCTAACTTAATTATGTACCTTGTTATTTTTTGTTAAATTATGATTATCGAAGACTTGATTAAGGAGATGTAGTGTTTCTTGCTTAATTTATGTAATATATTATTTTTTGTTGAATGAATTGTGAAATATTTAATTAATTTCAACAACAAACTTTCCAACTCCTTAATAAAGCACATATTAAAGTAGATTATATATATATATATATATATATATATGTCTATAGGATTATAATTCATCAATATCATATATGAACCGAAGATAACATTCTTTATTACTATCTGTAAGCGACATAATACTCAATGAATGATTTTGATAGTACAACACTCAATGATTTCAACACACATTTATAATGTTATATATAAAGATTTCGAAGCAAAATGAACGTAATTTAAGCTTAAGGAAGAAATGGCTATGCAAGATCTTATATCTTAGGACTCTCAATATAAGTGAGTTGATATTTAAGCATTTTTAAGCTCATATGATTCACGCATCCTTATAAAAGTCTTAAGATCAAGTACATATATATTTGAACTGCATATTCTGAATTTTATGTATAGAGACTGGTATAATGATCTCTGATACCAGTGTATCAATGTCTCACACTCACTTTGCATATTCTCTGGTCTACCTAAGAATTAATATGCTCTCTTGAACCGGTATGTAATCTCAATGCACAAATTTTTTAAAAATAATTTTGTAAATTAAATAAAGTTATTTTAAACAATTTAATTTTATTTAAAAAACAAAACTTTATAAGTATTGAATATCTTCTCTCTTGCTAAACCTTTCGTCAAAAGATCAGCTAAGTTATCGTCATTTCGTACATGATCCACTCTTACAGCTCTAGTAGAGAGATATTCTCTAACTGTGCAGTGTTTACGATGTATTTGTCGCCTCTTACCATTATAATAACGATTTGAATCTTTGCAATAGCCGTGGTACTATCACAATGGATCAATACAACCGATATCGGTCTCTCCTATAAAGGGGTATCTGAAAGCAAGCTTTTTAACCAAGCTGCTTCTTCATTAGTAGATGCAGTGCAATCATCTCAGACTGTATAGTGGATTAAGCTAAGATGGTCTGTTTCTTGGATTTTCAAGAGACAGCCCCACTAGCTATGCTGAAAATATATCCTCTGGTAGCCTTGAAATCATCTAAAAAGTGTTCCAATCAGCGTCGCTATATCCTTCACGGACAGCGGGAAACCTATGATAGTGTAATCGTAGGTTCATGGTCTTTTTCAGGTACCTCATAACCCTCTCAATAACATGCCAATGTTTCATACTAGGTCTATTAGTAAATCTGCATAATAATCATACGACATAGGCAATGTCAGGTGTATTGCAGTCAGCAGCATATCGAAGACTACCAATGAAGCTATTGTTTTGGTGCCTGCTTTAAGTCATATAGAGATTTATCAAGTTTACAAATTTTATTTTCTTGATCATGTATTACAAATCCTTCAAGTTGGTCCATGTAAATCTCTTCTTCGAATTCTCCATTCAAAAATGCAGTATTAACATTCATTTGATGCACAACAAGATCATGGATTGCAGCTAGAGAAATAAATACACGAAGAGATGTAATCTCTATTTACTAGAGAAAAATTGTTAAAGAAATCTATATTTTCCCTTTATCTATACCCTTTCGCAATAAGTCTAGCCTTATATTTATCTATTGAACCATCTGATTTTAATTTCTTCTTAAATATCCATTTACAACCTATGGTTTTACAACATGGAAGTAAATCTACTAAATGCCAAGTCATATTAGTCTCTAAAGAACTCATTTCATATTCTATTACTTCTTGCCACAAATCAGGATCTAAAGATGACAATGCTTCTTTTAGAGTAGTGAGATATTCTTCTAAGGTGTATGCATAGAATCAAGCCTAAAATCTTTAATTATTTTGCACTTAATGGCATCTCTCATCTCACCACTCCACCCCACACTCCTGAACACAATGGTTTTTCCGAACGTCAGCATAGACATATTGTTGAAACTGGATTATCCCTTTTAACTCATGCATCACTGCCTCACAATTTCTGGTCCCTTGCATTTCCCACCGAAGTCTACTTAATCAATTGAATGCCCACACCAACACTCAATCACTCATCTCCATATCAAGTCATTTTTCAAAAACCACCAAACTTTGCAAAACTTAGAATCTTTGGCTGCTTATGTTATCCATGGCTACGACCATACAATTCCCATAAATTAGATCTAACATCTAAACCTTGCATTTTTGTAGGCTACTCTCTGTCTTAAAGTGCATACTTTTGTTTTAATCCCGACACTTCGAAACTAGTTATATCACGCCATGTCGCTTTCATAGAATTTATCTTTCCCTTATATACCTCATGTGTCCTCTAAGTCCCCACCAATCTTAACATCATTTGATTCTTGGATGCATCATGCTGTTGTTTCTTCTCATGCTCCTCCTCACTTGGAGGGGGCTATTATCGAAGCCTCTGCCAGTAGGACTCTCCCAGCCACACCTCAACAACAGGTCTCCTCTCTATCTCTCTCACATAACCCTTTCTTGTCTTCCTCCCCATCACAGTCCCCCTTAAATACTTCCACTTTAACAGATCCATCCAACACTTCCACAACATGGTCACTCGTTCTCAAAACCATATCCACAACCAACTCATAAACTCAACTTATATGTCCAACACCAAACACTATCCTCCCATGAACCCACCTCAGTCAAAAAATATGTTAAACATCACCCATGGCGTCTTGCCATGTCTGAGGAATATGATGCCCTAGTTCACAAAGGGACTTGGAATCTGGTTCCTGCACATTATGCTTCTAATGTTGTGGGTTGCAAATGGATTTTCTGGATCAAACACTATTATGATGGATCTATCTCCAAGTATAAGGCCCGACTTATGGCTAAAGGATTTCATCCATGACCGGGCTTGGATTACCATGAGACCTTCAGTCCTGTTGTCAAACCCATGACTGTCCGGTTGGTTCTGAGTATTGCAGTAAGTCATGGATGGCCACTTTGCCAACTCGACATTAACAACACCTTTCTCTAAGGCTGTCTTGATGATGATGTATATATGGCTCAGCCAGTAGGGTTTATTGATCCTGACAAGCCTCACTATGTTTGTAAGTTACACAAAGCAATTTATGGCCTGAAATAAGCCCCTCGCGCCTGGTACAATGAGTTACGAGCATTTTTACTCTCAGTTGGGTTCCACAATTCCTTGGCGGACACGTCCTTATTCGTGTTTCATCACGGTACTTATCTCCTTTACCTTTTACCTTATGTCGATGACATTATAATTGCAAGTGATGACAAAGCAATGGTCGATGCCTTTGTCACTCGCTTAGCTCAATTTTTCTCTCTTAAGGACTTGGGACGTCTTTCATATTTTCTCGACGTTGAGGTACAATCCCATCTTCACAGGATCCTTCTCTCTCATAAGCAATATATTCGTTATCTCCTTCACAGAACAAACATGACAGATGCAAAGGCCGTCAGCACTCCCCTACCTCCGGGCACTGCTCTCTACTTAGACATGTGTTCTTCATTACTAGATCATACACAATATCTAGCCACAATTAGGAGCCTTCAGTATCTCTCACTTACCCATCCTGATGTGTCCCAATTTATGCATCGACCCACTGATGTCCACTGGCAACTTGTGAAGCGTCTCATCCAGTACTTATGTGGCACCGTTGATGAAGGCATTCTTCTTCATCGTAGCTCTTCTTCTACCTTGCATGCCTACTCAGATGCTGATTGGGGTGGGAAAAAAGATGATCTCTCCTCCACCAGTGCTTACATAGTATACCTTGGCCGAAACCCTTTTTCTTGGTCTTCCTGCAGCAGCCGAATGCTGCTCACTCTTCTACAGAAGCCGAATACCGGAGTGTAGCAGACACCGTAGTTGAGTTAAGCTGGATTTGTTCTCTATTGACAGATCTCGAATACCCAATCTCTCATGCACTGGCCATTTATTGTGATAATGTCATTGCTAAGCAACTATGCTCCCAGTGTTCCACTCGCGTATGAAACATGTTGCCATTGCTTTTCCCATTGCTTTTCATTTCATACATCAACTGGTTCAGCTTGGAGCCTTGCGGGTTTCGCATGTTTCTTCTTAGGATCAACTGACAGATGCTTTGACTAAACCCTTGTCCTAACAACGTCTATCTCTATTGAAATCCAAGATTGGCCTCATCCAAGATTGACAACGTCTAACTCTGTATTTTTCATATAATTCAACCATTTCTACTTGGCTAATTTTACACATTTTCTTGTTCTCCATACACATTGTTTGCTATCTAGCTTGTGATAAAGGTTTTAAGATATGTAACATTAGAGTCATTTTCTGATGTATTTAATTCTAAAGAGTGTTGTTTAGCTACAGTGTATTTTTCATAATGATGAGGTCTTCCCAAGATACAAATGTTGAATCCTTATGAAGAAGTTACATATACGATTATTCTCAATGACTCTGCTACAAAATCATATATAATTAGCAATCACATTCATCAGCCAAATGTGTTTCATGGTTTTTAAGTTCCCAAATGGAAATTTCTAGAAGAGCTTTCCGCATTGGTTTCTTGCAAGCAGTAAGTTCTTTGGAGACAAGTGCCATTGTTGGTCGAGAATTTGGTTTGGAACGCAAGCACGCAAATGCAATTGCTGAAACAAGAATGATATCCTGCACAACCTTTGGATCCACCGGAGGTGAGAGGCGTGGGTCTAATACATCACTCAACTTTATATTTTGATGAGACGAGAGGAGTTCTCCAGGATGCTTTCCTATTAATACTTCTAGAGCCACCACTCCGAAACTATAAACATCACATTTCTCAGTCACAACCATGGTATAGGCAAGTTCTATAATAACACATGAGCCTTTATTAGTAATGTTTACACAAATAAAATAACAAGAAGAATGATATGTTTTACCTGGAGCAATATATCCACAAGTGCCGGCTACTAGAGTTCGATTGGATGAGTAAGAATATAAAAGTCTAGCAATGCCAAAGTCAGCAACAACTGATTCCAATTCCGAGTTAAGTAGAATGTTGTTGCTCGATATGTCACGATGGACGATTGGAAGTGTGCAGTCATGATGCAAGTGTGACAAAGCGTAAGCCATACCCTTCACAATGTTAATTCTCTTAGTCCAATCCAACTGAACAGCTTCATCGTCATTGCGTAGCACACAGAACAAGCTTCCCATCTCCAGGTACTTGTTGCGATTCACCGATCACTCTTGGAGTGTTTGAGAAAAAACTGAATAACTTCTATTACTATCAAGAATAGATTACAAGTTTACAACTAGAAACTTAAGAAAAAAACCTCACACTCTCTCTATACAATTACACTCAACTTTGGGATATCTATTACAAAACTATGGTGTTGCTTTTATACTACCAAAAACGTGTGCTACAGTGCCACATGTTTTTGGCAGTTGTCACAGACTTCTTTGCTAGCCAGCCTCTTTGCCAACTTACAGGAAGCTTCCCACCGAAAGTTTTCTTGATGGTTTTTGCTTTGATGATTACAGCTTGCATGGCTGTGTTTGTGGCTTGCTGGAAGCTTGGAATGCTGCTGGCTCTCACAATTCTCCCCCTCCAGCTGCATCTGAAACAATCCTCATCTGACAGCTATCCCGGCTATATCTCTGCACAGCTCTGGCTTGTCCCGAGTAACCACCTTTGTTAACATATCTGCTGGATTCTCATCTGTATGGATCTTCACTAGTCTCAGCAGTTGTTGATCCATCACCTCACGTATCCAGTAATAGTGAATATCAATATGTTTCGTCCGGGAATGATACATTGAGTTCTTGCTCAAGTCTAGAGCACTTTGACTGTCACAATGTATCTTGTATTCTGTCTGCTTAATCCATAACTCTTGGAGAAAACGCTTTAGCCACAATATTTCTTTTCCTGCCTCAGCTATAGCTATGTACTCAGCTTCTGTTGTGGATAATGTAATACACCTCTGCAATCTTGACTGTCATGATACAGCTCCCCCTGCAAAAGTGTAGATGAATCCTAATGTGGATTTCCTACCATCAAGATCTCTCGCCATATCTGAATCTGTATAGCCTTCCAAGATCGGATCATCTCCCCCGTAACACAGACGAAACTTCATTGTACCCTTGAGGTACCTGAGAATCCATTTGACTGCCTCTTAATGTTACTTTCCAGGGTTAGAGAGAAATCGGCTTATTACACCCACTGCATGTGCAATATCTGGCCTGATACATACCATTGCATACATGAGGCTTCCAACAGCTGAAGAATATGGTATTGCTGATATTTCCTCTATCTCTTTCTTGGATGAGGGGCGCGAACTCTTGTTCAGTTTGAAATGGTGCGCTAGCGGAACGCTGACTGGTTTGGCTTTCTGTATATCGAACCTTCTGATTACCCGTTCAATATACCTCTCCTGTGAAAGCCATAACTTCTTGTTCTGTCTGTCACGAACAATATCCATTCCCAAAATCTGTTGAGCTTTTCCTAAGTCTTTCATGTCGAAAGCCTTGGAGAGTTCCTTCTTCAGCTGGCTGATCTTCGCTGCTTCTTGTCCAACAATCAACATGTCATCTACATACAATAGAAGAGCAATGAAATTTACATATGAAAACCTCTGAATGTATACACACTGATCTGCTGCAATTCTTTTGTAGCCTTGACCCATCATAAATGAGTCGAACTTCTTGTACCATTGCCTCGGTGCTTGCTTGAGCCCGTACAAGCTCTTTTTAGCTTGCAAATAAGGTTTTCTTTACCTAAAACCTTGAATCCTTCTTGTTGTTCCATGTAGATTTCTTCATTCAGATCACCATGAAGAAATGTTGTTTTGACATCCATCTGTTCAAGCTCTAAGTTCAATCTGGCTACCAATCTTAGGATGACTCGGATTGAAGCCATTTTAACCACCGGTGAAAAAATCTCATCAAAGTCAATTTCCTTTTTCTGTAGGATCCTTTGACCACTAGCCGAGCTTTGTGTTTCACCACTTTCCCGCTGTCATCTTTCTTGAGCTTGAACACCCATTTGTTCTTCAGTGTCTTCATTCCATGTGGGAGCTTGACTATCTCATAAGTGTTGTTTTTCTACAGAGATTCCATCTCATCATGCATTGCGTGCAGCCATTTGTCTTTGTCTTTATGAGATACTACTTCATTGAAGGTTTCTGGCTCCCCCTCGTCAGTAAGCAGAATATATTCTGATCTTGAGTATCTGGCTGATGGAATTCGACCTCGCTTAGATCTTTGTACTGGAGGTTCTGGCTGTCTATTGTCATCCGGATCTGTGGATGATCCTGAATCCTCTAATGGAGCAGGCTGCAGCTCCCCCTGCTCAACACCTCCTTCCTCCTCTGGTTCTGCTTCTGGCATGTCATCATTTGTGGCCACTGGTGTTGGTGCTGGGGCTGTGTCTGGATTTGCATCGGTATTGTCGGCACAGGTTTTAGAAGACATATTGGGCTTTTCAATGTCTTCTATTGTCTGATCTTCAATAAACACTACATATATGCTCATGATGACCTTCCTTTCCTTCGGGTCCCATAACCTGTATCCAAATTCTTCGTCTCCATAGCCTATGAAGATCCATGGAGTAGTCCTTGCATCGAGCTTCTGCTTGAGCTCCTTGGATACATGTGCAAATGCTAAACATCCAAATATTCTGAGGTGAGAATATGAGGGATTCTTACCAGACCACACTTTCTCCGGAATCTCAAAGTTCAATGGTACAGATGGTGATCTGTTGATCAGGTAGTAGGCGGCACTAACTACTCCCCAGAATGGCTTTGGCAGTTTAGCCATACTGATCATGCTTCAGACTTTCTCCATAATGGTGCGATTCATTCTTTCAGCAACACCATTGTGTTGTGGGGTGCGTGGAACAGTCCTCTCGTGTCGAATGCCGTGACTTCCGCAGTAGGCATCGAACTCCCTGGAAATATATTCGCCTCCATTGTCTGTATGAAGGCACTTCAGTTTCTTCCATGTTTCATGCTCGACCATGGCATGGAACAGTTTGAAATAATCCAGGACCTGATCCTTTGTTTTCAGAAAATATACTCATACTTTCCGAGAAGCATCGTCAATAAAAGTCAGAAAATATTTATTACCGCCTAGTGAGTTTACCTCCAAGAGACCATATACATCAGAGTACACCAGACTGAGTAACTCTGATTTCTTTGTATAAGAGCAATTGAAAGAGACTCTGTGTTGCTTACCGAATAGACAGTGGTTGCAAGGATCCAGAGTAATATTTTTGGAGACGGTGATTAGATCCTTCTTTGTCAAGGAAGACAACCCCCTTTCACTCATGTGACCGAGTCTCTGGTGCCACAGATTCTGAGAAGCCTCCCGTTCAGCTACATTTAGGCTTTCTGCACATATCTTCACACGAGTCTTGTATAAGGTTCCATAGATATGTCCTCGGGGGATGACCATGACACCTTTTATCATTCTCCAAGTGCCGTTGTTGAAGTGGCTAGCATAGCCCTGTTTGTCAAGGACTACCCCCGAGAGTAAGTTGAGCAGAAGTTCTGAAACATGTCTGACTTCCTTCAGGGTTATTGTATGCCCTGCATTTGTCCGCAACTGTATTTCACTAATTCACACTATCTGAGGAGAACTGGTATTCCCCATCTTCACTGCTCCAAAGTCTCCTACTTTGTATGTTGTGAAGAAATCCCTGTGAGGAGTGACGTGGTAGAATGCTGCAGTATCTACCACCCACTCGACATCCTGAGTTGCGGTGTGAAGGCATGCTTCTTCCTGGCCGGAGCATATAGCTACATCTACAGTAGTAACTACTAGTGTTTCCGCGTTATTTTTCTTCGGCTGGTTATTGCCTTGTCCCTGCTCTCGTTGTAGTTTCCGTAATTTTTCTTCAAGTAGCCTTCTATGCCACAGTGGAAGCACTTGTATGTCTTTTTCCCGTCTTTGGATCTGCTCCTGCTTTTACTTCTGCCTCTCCTCCCACCTTGACATTTCTCCTGTTGTCTTCCTCGTTGCTTCGAGACAAGGGCTTCTCTTTGATCTGAGCCCACTTCTTCTCTTCTAGCTTCTTCTCTTCTAGCTTCTTCATTTGACAGAGAATCTTTTACCATAGGCATGGTAAGTTTGCCTCCTGTAGCTGAGTTGCTGAGAATAACCACCAGAGTCTCCTAACTATCAGGAAGAGAACTGAGTAGCAAGAGGGCTTGAACTTCGTCTGCCAGTTGCTTGTCTACTGCAGACAATTGGTTCACCAGGCTTTGGAACTCGTTGGTGTGTTCTGCAACGGAAGTTCCACTTTATAGCTTCAGGTTCACCAAATGCCTCAGATTAAGGCTTTATTCCGAGCTGTTTTGGCCTGGAACATGTCTTCCAATTTCCTCCACATTTCATAAGCATCTGTGTCTTGTGCTACGTGGTGGAAGACACTGTGATCGATCCACTACCTAATCTGACCCAAAGTTCTGTTGTTGAGTTTATTCCATTCATACTCCTTAACAAACTCTGGTTTCTCTCCCTTCAACTCGATGACATCAAACAGATATTTACAATGTAAAAAATCTATCATCCTAGGTCTCCAGATGGAGTAATTAGTGGCAACCAGTTTAATCATTGCACCAGAATGACAATCCTCCATTTCCATTTTAAGTTTTTAAAGTTTAAAATGAAAATATACTAAAATCGGGGCTGAATTTCACAAATCGGAGGTCACCGTTACGTCTGGAACGGTCGAAAATGGTGGAATAGACACTTCGTTGGTCTAAATCTGATACATGGGCTGATTTATAAATTCCTAAAAGTTCTTGGGCAAAACTGTAAATTTCAAAACTTCAGGAGGCTAAATGAAATTTACCAGGCTGCTGACAGGACACTGACGTGGTAGGTGGGACCAGATTTGCTGACATGATAGATGACGTGTCAGTTGACGTGGTAGGTGACGTGTCACACTAACGTGGCAAGCTGACGTGGCAGGGTTGCTGATGTGGTGCTGACTGGACGCTAACGTGGCGCTGATGTGGCGGCCACATAATCGTCTTCAACCTTCATTCAGTACGTACAGCGCGTGTTGCTCGTGGGCAGTGCACTGCAAGGCGCGTGCGGTTCGTGACGGTAAACGGCCACCGTGCTCGTCTCTCCGTGAACTAACTGATGGTACCCTCAAATTAGATTTTTGACAACTTTCGTCGGAACCAGTTTTCCGATCGGAAGCTCTGTTTTCCAATTTTATGATCCCAAAGTACAACCGAAGCTCCTGATACCACTTGTTGCGATTCATCGATCACTCTTGGAGTGTTTTGAGGAAAAACCGAATAACTTCTATTACTATCAAGAATAGATTAAAAGTTTACAACTAGAAACTTAAGAAAAAACCTCACACTCTCTCTATACAATTACACTCAACTTAGGGATATCTATTACAAAGCTATGATGTTCATTTTATACTGCCAAAAACGTGTGCTACAGTGCCACACGTTTTTGGCAGTTGTCACACACATTTTTGCTTGCCAGCCTCTTTACCAACTTGCAGGAAGCTTCCCAACGAAAGTTTTCTTGATGGTTTCTGCCTTTGATGATTACAGCTTGCATGGTTGTGTTTGTGGCTTGCTAGAAGCCTGGAATGCTGCTGGCTCTCACAGTACTCATACATCAAGAACATGCATTTTTTTGTGCAACTAATAACCATAAAGCTTCACAATATTTTGATGTCGTACTTGGGATAGTAGACGAGCCTCATTGTGAAAACTTTGGAGAAAAGTTAACTCATCAGTTTCTGAACTATGAAGCTTCTTCCAAGCTACTACTTCCCCACTAGGTAGATGTGCTCTATAGACGGTGCCATAACCTCTTGTTCCAGTGCAATATCTGATATCAAAATCCTCAGTTGCTTTAATTATGTCTTCAAAAGTAAGTTTACCATCATAATTCCAAATTGAGAACTCATCGGTGTGCCTGGTTTCTATTGTCTCAGCTTTAACTTTCTTCTCTCTTCGTTTATAGAGAAACAAGATTCCAGTAATTAAGGTGAGGAATATAATGATAGGAAGAGAAATTGTAACCAAGGGAGTGACATGTTTTGGCTGTTTTCCTTTGAACTGTTGTGGTGATGGCAATGTATCTTTTGAAGGAGTTGGGATTTCTTCCGTAAGATTATTGTGTGACACTCGTAAGAAAGGTGTTGGCGGCTTGATCGCATAAAAGGATTTTGATGACGTCAACGCGAATGAAGACTTCGACGTACAAACACGAAGCATTACAAAAAGTATCGAAGCATATGGGGTGAAGAGCGAGAATATGAAGACTAGCGGCAAATCGAAGATAATGATTAAGAGCTAAATTTTATTGTAAGTGAGTTTACTCAAGTGATCTAAAGCTCTTAGGAATCATACATTTTGCATCACTTGCATTTAAAATGGCTTAGAATGCTAAAAGAATCATTTGCATTTTATTTGCACCAAAATGAACTTCATGCACAAGTGCATCGGCAAATGATCTTCTAAAAACTATCAAACGGTTGAATTAAACTTCAAATGATATACCGTTAGATAGATATGCGTCTCTAGTTTTCTACGGTTCAAACGGAACAAAATTCCGATGCATAGAACTTTTGCTAGAGCCTTTTTAGTACAACATGCTCATATATGCGTTTTCTGCATTCATGTCACATTAGAAAAATTCCATAAAATTCATCTTAATGTTTTGGGAGCTGAATTTGTTACAAAAGCTAGATCTATGTGTCTAGTTTATGTAGAAATTTACGGATCATGATTTGGAATTTTCTAGAGAGAGTTATGGACAAAATACCAAGTATCGTCAGTTTTGACTGGTCATCAGAACTGAAACCATAGAGCTCCAAACCGGTACCCATACCGGTCTCCATACCGGTCTAGCCTTTATTGTGCAGTTACTAAAACCAGGGAGCTCCATGCCGGTTTTCTCGCCGGTCTTCATGCCGGTTTTGGCTGAGAAAATCATGCTCTCTGGAACCAGGGAGCTCCTCGCTGGTCTCCATACCGGTTTTCTCGCCGGTCTAACGAATAGTTTTTTGAACGTTATATAGCCGTTAGGAGCCGTTGCAAACCTAGACCGGCATGCCAGTTTCCTCACCGGTTTGCTCACCGATTTCGCTGTAAGTTGGGGAATACTTTGCATTTTATTATAAATAGGACCCCAACTCATTTGCCCCAAGCAAGAAACCTAGAGAGACTTAATACACAATCTTCATACATTCTCTAAGGCAAATACAAGAGTGTCTTAAACCTTCATACACTTAAACATTCATACAAGCTCACACACATCTTCATTACATTTAGTGAGCTTAGATCACTTGGGTTTGCAACTCACACAATCTTCTTATCATTTGTGAGTGCCCAAGTGTGTTTTAATTCTTTCTTAACAAAACACTTGTGATTTGTGAAATCCCATTTGGTTGGGTAAGTTGTAAAGGTTGTGAGTGGACCTACGAACAAAACTCAAAGTTGTAAAGGGTTCGGAGTGCGCCTTTGCGGAAAACTCTTGGTTACGAGTCAACCACGGAAAACTCGATTCTAGTGGAAATCTTCAAGAGAGGCATGGGGAGTGGACGTAGGCACGTTTGGCCGAACCACTATAAATCTCGGTGTTGTATTTCTCTTTCCCTTAAACTTTTACTTATTTGCAAGTTTAATTACGTTTATAGTATTGAATAGAAAACTTGCATATAGGCTTTTATTTACAATAGAAATTAACCTAAGAACCTATTTGGTAATAAGAGCTTAAAATCGGTAAAGATTTTATATTTCCGCATTTATAGCGATAATCCAATTCACCCCCCTCTTGGGTATAGAGATTGTTTGTCGCTATTGCTTGTAGGGAATTTCAAAAGAAACTAGTCTCAGAGATTTGGGGATACTGCCGGAGAGGTTATTATCGGAAAGGTCCACCGTGTATAATTGTTGAGTTTTTCCAATTTGGGGAGGTATCGTGCCATTAAAGAAGTTATGGCTTAAATCAAGATAACCTAGTTCGTGAAGGTTGCCGATCTCTAAGGGAATGCTTCCGCTTAATCGGTTATTGCTCAATCTCAAGGTATGCAACTTTGAGCAATTCATGAGTTGCGGAGGAATCGAACCGTTGAGTTGGTTAAAATCATGAACCACAAAGGCCAGGTTGGCCAACAGACCAAGTGTCGAAGGAATATGTCCAATTAGATTACTAGAATACATGGACAGATATTCAAGTCTTTTCATGTTTCCAATTTCTTGAGGTAGCATACCACTAAGTTGGTTGTAAGAAAGGTCCAAAGATGTCAAGCTGGTTAGATTACCTATGGTCAATGGAATAGTACCTGTTATGTGATAAATGAAATACTATCAATATGATTTCTGTTTGAAAAATAATATGCAATTAAGTTTTGTAGGTTACCTGTAAGAATGTTTCTAGACAAGTCAAGCTCTTTTAGTTTTGAAAGAGCACCGGTTACTAGGGGAATGCTTCCACTTAATCGGTTATAGCTCAATTTCAAGGTCTGCAAATTTGAGCAATTCATGAGTTGTGGAGGAATGGAACCTGGTTAGATTGAAGATCCAAAATGGTCAGATTGGTTAAATAACTAAGTGTTAAAGGAATATGTCCAATTAGATTGTTAGAATACATGGACAGATATTTAAGACTTTTCATATTTCCAACTTCTTGAGGAAACATACAACTAAGCTGATTGGAAGAAAGGTCCAGAGATGTCAAATTGGTTAAAATACATATGGTCGATGGAATAGTACCTGTTATGCGATTAATGAAATACTATCAATATTAGTTCTGGTTGAAAAATAATATGCAGTGAAGTTTTGTAGGTTACCTGTAAGATTGTTTAATGACAATTGAAGCCTTTTTAGTTTTGAAAGAGCACAAATTTCTGATGGAATGCTTCTGCTTACTCAGTTATTGCTCAATATCAAGTTTTGCAACTTTATACATTTCATTAGTTGTGGAGGAATCGAACCGTTAAGTTTGTTAGAATCAAGATCCAAAGTGGTCAGATGGGTTTAATGACAAAGTGTTGAAGGAATAAGTCTAAGTTTGTTGTGAGAAAGGTCTAGAGATGTCAATTTGGTTAAATTACCTATGGTCGATGCAATAGTACATGTTATGTATGTCTATAAGAAGCGGTCACACTTCTACATTCACATAGATGTGTCTATCAAAAGTACTCATATAACTAGGTACTCCACTCTACATAGAGTATAGAACACATTAAGAGTTAAAAAACTCATCCTTCTACCGCTTCAGGATATCATGCTCTCAGAATGGAACTCACAAATAAAAATAATAGCATGATTCATCATCACTTCATGACTTGTTATTACCCATTGAACCTATTTCTTGGGATCTCCAGTCATTAGGTCGGGTTACCATCATAAGTGACTGTCTAATGGCAATAGTCTCATTCTTTTCTAGGTATTATATACATTCTCTCTTGCTAGTCCTTTTATCAAAGGATCAGCTAAATTATCATCAGTCCATACATGATCCATTCTTACAGCACCAGAAGAGAGGTATTCTCTAACTGTACTATGTATCTACAATCTCTTATTGTTATAATAACAGTTTTGAATATTTGTAATAGCTGCGGTACTATTACAATGGATCAAGACAACTGGTATCAATCTCTCCCATAAAGGGATATTTAATAGCAAACTTCTTAATCAAGTTGCTTCTTCACAAGTTGATACAAGTTGTCTCGATCCATTGTAATAGTACAATGGATCAAGACAACTGGTATCAATCTCTCCCATAAAAGGATATCTAATAGCAAACTTCTTAATCAAGTTGCTTCTTCACAAGCTGATGCTAGTGGTATCATCTCAGACTCAAGGAAATATATCCCTTGGTAGCCTTGGAATCATCTGAAAGGGTGTTCCAATTAACATCGCTATATCCTTCGAGGACAGCGGAAAACCTCTGATAATGTAATTCTAGGTTCATGGTCCTTTTCATGTACCTTATAACCTTCTCAATAGCATGTCAATGCTCATACCAGGTCTACTAATAAATATATATTGTAATCATACGACATATGCAATGTCAGGTATAGTGTAATCAAAATATAACGTCAGTTACGAATGTTGTTCACATACTCAGATTATCTAACACTGTCACCTATGTTCTTGAACAACTTTACACTAGAGTCATAAGAAGTACATGTAAATTTATTTTTAGACTCCTTTTTTTTTGACCTAGTAATTTGATTACGATAATTATACTAGTTTCTTCTAATTTTTTTTTTCCAAATACAGATTTAAAAGACAACATAGAATTCAACAGAATTAACAACATGCATATAGAAAAAATAAACATATCAATATATAAACACTTCATATGTTTTCAAACATTATAACAAATGTATTTGTCACTTTCAATCACTTTAAAAACATGAGTAAAATATTAGAGGTAGAACCTCCACTATTTTCAATTTATCATTGAAGATTGAGCCCCCACTATTTCTTAATATAAAAGAAAATTTTCTTCATAGAAATAATATTCTCATATAAATAATAAAATTTATATATTTTTATTAATCTTATACTCAAAGTTCCAAGTTTTCAAACCTTCCATATTTCATAAATTTCAAATCTACATCACCAATTCTAGCTGCTATAATGATTTGAGAAATAACTCATCACATTAACTTATTTCCAACTTATACATATAACTCGAACAGAGCATAATCATAGTAGACATGACGAAAAATGACAATGCCTACTCACCATCCCTCGAATCCACCAAACATGTTGATCTCAAAGATCGTGATAACAAGTTGGTCTTCGGTAAGATTCGCTTTTAGAGCAAAACTCTTTAACCGGTAGTTCCGGGCAGGTGCGCTGGTTTGCTACAGTTGTAGCATTTGAACTAACTATTATTATTTCTTGAGGGAGGTTAGAGTTCGTTCTAGTTATTTCAATTTTGGTGATAATGGTTCTTAAATTTAACCCAAGAGCTTTCCAATTATTTTTCAGATATGAATTGGTGTATTATCTAAGGAATCACGATAAATCAACACCACATTGTTCAAGCAAAAGAAAATCACATATATCCCAATACTAGCTCATGCTGAATAAAATCATAATTGTTCTTCAAATATTAATTACTGTATGTATAATTAAAGTTACAGTCAATCATAAATGGCGTGCTCTAATTTTTTTCTACTTTTCAATCTAAAATCCACATGACAATATGAAATTCACATCACAATAAAATTTTGTTAAAGCAAACACCAGTTATGCATATATTTAAGACACTCTTAATGTTCCACATAAACACTATAACTCTTAAAAAGACTAACTGATACAACTAAAATAAATCATGATTTCAATAATGATATATTTTAATCCAAAATTATTCAAATCGGCAACCAAATGTCCAATTCATTATAGGCAATATATTCTAAATAATTTCTCAAATAATACTCACATGATAAGTATAAGAACTTTCAGAATATGACATTAGGCTATCAATATCAATAATCTAGATATCCATTCATATTCTAGCAGCATTGAAAAAATTCAATAAATAGTTAACAGCAATCAATTAAATTATAAATGTATTTAAACATTTACTTGTAGTTTCTTGAAATTGTTGTCAATTCTAAATAATCATCTCTATAAATTAACAACAATTTCACCATTGCATATTCTAGAAGTTCAACAGCTTCATCAATCTTACAGTCTCATCCGCAGTCATATTTAGCATAAATGATATTATCAAAATTATTTACTCAAACATGCATATTCAAATACTATAGAGACGTTGATAAAACAAAGTAAGTCATGCAACATATACACCAAATGTTTTCAAAAATCATCAATTCTAAAACATCAGCATGACTGTTATCACATGAAAGTTGTTACTTCATGAATGTGCTTATAAAATTACAGCAAAAGAGCTGACTATATAAATATAAGGAATATCATAAGCATACCAATAGAAAATCTATTAAAACATACAATCTCACATGATTGAACATCTAAATCAATAACCATGTATATTTTTCATGTAAAAGCTCAATTCAAAACAACACTCTGCAGGATGCAAACATCAAATATTCCAATTTCATGAAACATAAATATTTGTCAAGACTCAGGATATAAAATATGCTAAAGTCAACTTTCTCACAAGCCTATCAATTCATTTAATATTCATTTCATGCATAATGTACTTATAATTGCACCATAAAAACATAAATAATTAATCATAAGTAAATATGGTAGATTGAATACGTCTTAAAATTGTTAGAGCAATATTCACAAATTAGAACAATATTACCGTTCACCAAGATACAAAAAGTGAAACTGGGTTAAGTCGCGGACTATGTCGCTTTCTTTAAGACGTTTCGCGACTCTGCCCAGAGATTTGTGCTAGCAGTAATCGGCTCTGACGTTCCCAGGATAAAACAGCCCAAATTAACACTGTCTCAATCGATATTGTACAAAATCGATTGGTATACTCACACCCCACACAGGAGTATTGCTCGGTAACCAAAGACGCAAAGAACGAATATGAATGAAAGATAGTGTATTTGTAATAAGGTGGATGAAATACAGACGGAGATAAAACAACAAAAATGCTTCAAGTCCAAATAGATTTTCTTAAGCATGGATGCTTTTCGGCTCTTTTTTCTTGCAACTAGAAACATCTCTCTTTTATAGGCAAATGAAATTAACGTTATTAGCAATGAAAATTGAAAGGACACATTTTAATACTTAATAGCATAAACGTTTAGAATATGAAGACCATATAATGTCTTTGATTTAAAGTTAAGAAACGTTAAAAAAAATAATAAAATAATAATTCATGAAGAAATTATTCCAGTCTTTGTATTCAAATTAATTAATTAATTTTTTTTAAAAGAAATCAAATTAAAATTCATTTAATGGTTATATTCAAGATAAATTTGTAACTCTTCAATTGAAATATTTTGTAACAACTCTTCAAATTTAAAGTAACTTCCCAATTAAAATTCATATTTACAACACTTGGTTTCTAAGTTCCTAAATGGAAATTTCTTGAAGAGCTATTCGCATTGGTTTCTTGCAAGCAGCAAGTTCATTGGAGACAAGTGCCATTGTTGGTCGAGAATTTGGTTTCGAACGCAAGCATGCAAATGCAATTGTTGAAACAAGAACGATATCCTGCACAACCTTTGGATCCACAGGAGGTGAGAGGCGTGGGTCTAATACATCACTCAACTTTATATTTTGATGAGACGAGAGGAGTTCACCAGGATGCTTTCCTATTAATACTTCTAGAGCCACCACTCCGAAGCTATAAACATCACATTTCTCAGTCACAACCATGGTGTAAGCAAGTTCTACAATAACAGAAGAGCCTTTATTAGTAATGTTTACACACATAAAATAACAAGAAGAACGTTATGTTTTACCTGGAGCAATATATCCATAAGTGCCGGCTACTAGAGTTCGATTGGATGAGTCAGAATATAAAAGTCTAGCAATGCCAAAGTCAGCAACAACTGCTTCCAATTCCGAGTTGAGTAGAATATTGTTGCTCGATAAGTCACGGTGAACAATTGGAAGTGTGCAGTTATGATGCAAGTGTGACAAAGCGTAAGCCATACCCTTCACAATGTTAATTCTCTTAATCCAATCCAACTCAACGGCTTCATCGTCATCGCGTAGAACACAGAACAAGCTTCCCATCTCCAGGTACTCATATATCAAGAACATGCATTTTTTGTGCAAACAATAACCATAAAGCTTCACAATATTTCGATGTCGTACTTGGGATAGTAGACGAGCCTCATTGTGAAAACTTTGGAGATAAGTTAACTCGTCAGTTTCTGAACTATGAAGCTTCTTCAAAGCAACTACTTTCCCACTGGGCAGATGTGCTCTGTAGACGCTGCCATAACCTCCTGTTCCAATGCAGTATCTGATATCAAAATCCTCAGTTGCTTTAATCATGTCTTCAAAGGTAATTTTACCATCATAATTCCAAATTGAGAACTCATCAGTGCGCCTGGTTTCTGTTGTCTTGGCTTTAACTTTCTTCTCTCTTCGTTTATAGAGAAACAAGATTCCACAAATTAAGGTGAGGAATACAATGATAGGAAGAGCAATTGCAAGCAAGGGAGTGACATTCTTTGGGTGTTTTCCTTTGAACTGTTGTGGTAATGGCAGTGTATCTTCTGAAGGAGTTGGGATTTCTTCCGTAAGATTATTATGTGACACTTCTAAGTCAGGAACTAGTCTCAGAGATTTGGGGATACTGCCGGAGAGGTTATTATCGGAAAGGTCCACCGTGTATAATTGTTGAGTTTTTCCAATTTGGGGAGGTATCGTGCCATTAAAGAAGTTATGACTTAAATCAAGATAACCTAGTTCGTGAAGGTTGCCGATCTCTAAGGGAATGCTTCCGCTTAATCGGTTATTGCTCAATCTCAAGGTATGCAACTTTGAGCAATTCATGAGTTGCGGAGGAATCGAACCGTTGAGTTGGTTAAAACAAAGATACAAAGTGGTCAGATTGGTTAAATGACCAAGTGTTAAAGGAATAAGTCCAATAAGATTGTTATGATACACTGACAGATATTCAAGACTTTTCATATTTCCCACTTCTTGAGGTAGCATACCACTAAGTTGGTTGAAAGAAAGATTCAGAGATTTCAAATGGGTTAAATTAGCGATGGTTGATGGAATAGTACCTGTTATGTGATTAATGAAATACTATCAATATCAGTTCTGTTTGAAAAATAATATACAATGAAATTTGTAGGTTACCTGTAAGATTGTTTCCGAACAAGTCAAGCTCTTTTAGTTTTGAAAGAACACCAATTTCTGATGGAATGTTTCCGGAAAGAGATGACTGACCAACAATTTCCAAACTTTCCAGGTTGGGAAAGCAAGTGAAGTTGAATTGGCCAAGATTCCCTTCTATGCGGTGGAATTGAATTAAGCTTATCTCGGAGATGCTTCCTGCTGAATTGCAAGTGATTCCAATCCAATTACAATGATCTGAAATCAGAGTACTGCTGCTGTTCAACCAGCCTGTTTTAAGTAAAGCTTCCCTTTCTGACTGAATAGAAGACCATCCAGATGCTGTCAGCAGAGCAACATTATTGCATATCATAATTATAACCCAAATGAAGGCCACCAATCTGAAAATGGAGAATGCTGGTACCATTTTTATAAGTTTTCGGTTGATTACAGTAAAGAGTTTTTATCAAAAATTTTTTGCTTCCACAGCATTTTAAATTAGGCCACAGTCATCTTCATCCCGAGTGGAACGCCAAATAACATTAAGTCAACGTCTTTTTATTCCGCTAGATTTTTATTATTCGCAAAACAAGTCTAACAAGTGATATAAAAATAAATTTTCTTTTAATTCTTTTTTAAAAAAAGCTTATTATTATATAATATTACTCCTATTGGAGAATATTTGTCGGAAAATGGCAATTGTGGAGAATTGGAGAAACATATGACGGAACTTTATTTGATAAAAGTATTGTGTTTTGAAAAAAAATGTAATCTCAGTACATAATTTTTTTAAAATTTATGTCGTCAAAAAAATAAAATAATTTTGTAAATAAAATAATTTTTTTGTAAACAATTTAAAATTTTTAAAAATACTTTATAACATCTTATATATAAATCCCAAATATTCTATTTAAATTATAACAGAAAAAAGCCCCAAAACACACACTCATAAATGTTAGCAATTTTTTCTACACGCCGTATGTCCAATCACTACCTGTGAGCAATTACTTGGAATGTATTGTGGAAAATTGAAACTTCGTATTAATTTTTCCAAAGATTGAAGTAGACTCATGGAGTCATGGGAAAAGGACACTTAGGCAGTAATTACTAATATCTTTAATCTATTTTATAATAATAAAATAAAGGGAACACACTTAGATTTTATTTTATTTTATTTTATTTTATTTTTAAGTTTTGCCACTTAGGTTCCTAATTTTATCTTATGCACCAAAAGAAAATGAAATGTTGTTGATACATTTAGAAAATAAAATGCTGATGATACATTAAAGAGAATAAAAGATGTGAGGTGAGCTGAGGAAATTTGTCTCCCCATTTTGAATACTAACTACTAAAGTTTGGTTTCATTTTGTCCATTTTATAGACGAAATATTCCAAGTGTAAAAGCAAGTAACAAGAATATATAATGTCAACTCGTAAGTAGATATAACACCCAAGAACCTCAACTCAATGCAGTTATACATTCCAAAACAATCAAGTGAGTAAATATATGAATATATGGAATTCTTATGTTCTACGAAGCACTTGATTATGAAAATTTAGTTGAACATAATAGTCTCATCACGTACCAGATAAGTTGTGCTGGTGGTGACTCTCTGAGTGTCCATAAATTTAATAACATAAATCCCGCAATCATACCCATTGGGTTGGGTTGGAATTCCTATTCCACTGCACACTTCGAAAGTCAAGAAGCTCCAAGGTTCTGGGAATGTATTCAATATATAACTGCGGTGGATAACATCTAGCGCTTGCAACTAAATGACAAAATAAACTGGTTATAATCAAAAAATTCTGCATAATAGATATAGAACCAAATGGAATAAATAAGAAACAAAATAAAATTGGGATAGAATTATAATAATATTCACTTGGTTTTTTCGTTTACGCGCTCGACGACCACTCCGCAAAGAATCCCAAATCTCACAAACTTTTTCTTTAACCTTAATGAATAACATGTACCAATGGAAATCTCTGTCGTGGATGGGCACAAATATCTATTGAAAAGAAAAGAAGATATAAGGATGCAATTAAGAAATACTAACGTAAAAATTATAAATGAAACATATATATATATATATATATATATAATTGGACTTGTTGACATCTGTGCAGATCACTCATATAATGATCTTTCAATTGGGAAACTCTACGAAACGAATCATATTGTGCATTTCGTTCTAGTACCATTTACTACATATTCATTGATGGATTCCAGACAAAAATATTATGACTTGGAATGATATAAAAATAAAGCAATGAAATGAAAATAATCAAGTTTAATGATAGAACAAAAATACTAACAGCAAAGGTTGTCGGTAAAAACCAATTGATTGGGTCCGTAGTTCTTTTGAAAGATTCCTCTATGGTGAGGTACTCAACCTTTATACAAATGACCTGAGCAATAGACCAATTATTATTACAAACTTATACGTAAAAATCATAAAACAATAGACATAACCTCGCCTTGAACTGGTTCACCAGGCAAAAGCGAGAACAAGCTACCACGGGTGATATGTTCATGAGTTGTTCAGACAATAATGTCACTGCAAGCAACCCGAAAAATATTGAAATAAATTTTGAATCCAATATACATATATTTAAAATTAATGTCCTATATGGTGGTAAATGATTTGGTACATTTTCTCAGCGAATTTTTAAAAACAATATTGAATTATTTTCAAATGATCAGTATTGACTGCCTTGTTCACCAAAAAAAGACCCGCTTTAAATTTTGTCATTGCACCTGTTGAAACCAGATCATATAGGGAGAGATGATAAGGACCTGGCTTTTTATTTCTCAGTGGCCGATTAGGAATTAAAGACATGTCAGAGTCTTGAGCCTCTACCTTATGTCCAACTATATCCATCGAGGACTAGGTGAAAGAATGTAAGTCGCAAATTATATTCAAATAATAACAATTAAGTAAAAGAAAATATATTATTGCATGTATTCATACCTCATCCTTTATAAGGGTGGAGAATGGTTTAGGGTTGGCCATTGATTCATTAAATGCTCCTTCAAGCTTCTGCTTCAACTTGAATGAGTCATCAAGAGAGGACGAACTAATGTTAATTGCTTTTTTATCATCGGCATTTACTTCCTTAGCATCGACTGAGTGTGCAGCTTCAAAGATAAGGACCGACTTCGGTTCATGAGTCGGTCGCGCTTGTTGTCCACAAACATGTGAATTTAGATCTAACAAATATGATTCTATTTTATCAAAGTTTTTTGTCAATTCGTCCATTTTATTTTCCATCAATTTCATGCCTTGTGAGGTTTTTTATCATGTTCTCCTATAATTTCCTCAATTTTTTGTAGCCTTGTCATAATTGGATCGAATTCATTCTCACGTATATTACTGTCTTCGTGGCCACTGTCCTTCTTCATGGGAACCTAATTAAAATTTAAAAAAAAATTAATTTTTAATGATAACTTACAGCATACCATAAAAGGAAATTATTAAACGAATAATACCGCATTGCTCCCGAAACCAACAAATAAATATCATAATGATAAACATGGACTGCATGTTGGTAGCACCAACATGACGAAATTAAACAGATCAAATATTATTAATTGCATACCATTAAAAATAATACACATCCTCTAATTGAAGAAGTTTTGTTGTCAGTGACCTTCTTCACTCCATTCCATAAAAACTGAAAACACCAAGTAGCCTAATTTTTAAATCTAATGGAGTTGACATCTTTCAATACATGCAGATAACATGGGTTGATGTACGAGGCATGAGTAGGACATAGGATAGTACTGATAGCAAACAAACAAAAAAGGATACAAAAATCATCATCAGCAGTGGTGATATTGCTTAGTCTCTCAATCACAATTGCTATTGGGATGCCTTTCTTAGTAGTACAATACTGGGTTATTAACTCAGTTATGTTCTTATCTTCCCCATAAGTCTCAAATTGGAACCCCCATCATCAATACCTATAACTACAGTAAAAATATCAGCACTCAGACTGTATTCAGTTCCATTAAGTGTTATCATCCCTCTATCCGCGTCACATTGTTTAATCAACCATCTACATAACTCTTGTTGCAATCTCCCACATCTGACACCCAAGAGGCTTCCAAATCCAAGCTCTCTTACAGCTTCTTCTTGTTGAACAGTAAATGTGGAAACCATTTTCGAGAATCGAGTGACACTAAATCTTGATATTCCTCTATATTTAGGGTCTTTATCTTCTACCTTCTCCTCCATCGGATCGCCTAATAATCCACGAGGCCAGCTTTCGTGGTTGACAGATTCGTGATCATACTTGTTCACTAAAACAACTTTCTGTTCCAAGCTCATTTTCTTCCAATTAGTTCCTATGTGACCTTTTATCTATAACCAAACAATATAGTAAAACTAAATAATAAAGTGAAGGTTTATAAATCAAACTATAAAGTTAAATAATAAAGAAAAGTTAAATGGTATATTGCATACCTCTTTGGTCAGTTTAACACCTTCTTCTTTCATCCGCTTTGATTCACACTTGCTGTCAAGACAAGTAAGATTAATTTTGTAGGTACATCATCAAATAACTTATTTAACTATTGAAACTATTTGGTTAACTAGTAACTTACTAATAAAAGCATCATGCGTGTTTGCCCGGTCCATGGGGTTGATAATTCATTTCAGTCCTCTTTTGTTTAGCCATTATGTTTACAACAAAGGACAGAGAAAATGGACTACAAATACATGGACAACCACGTTAAATGCGAAGCTTCACAAACATGTACAATGCCTACAAATATTACAGTATCCTTAAAGCGAAACTTATTCTGACTATACCAGATAATATAAAACATATAATATAATATGTAGAGGTTAATATAAGAGTGAAAATCAGAGCCATCAAGTTTCAAATTTGATGATCAAAACAGAACAAACCCAAAATAAAAGAACAAATTTGATGATTAATTTACACTGCATGCAAGATTCGTAACAGGAGAACAAACCCAAAATCAATAAAATCATAAAGGATGTAGTGTAATCAAGATTACTGACAACAAAAATCCAGCAACGTGCGACAAAGTTGAGCAGCAACAGAGTTGACTAGTGATGGAGAAGTAGGCGTCGGCGTCGGCGTTAGCGTTGGATAGTTTGCGATTTTATGGCACAAATTTGCCTTCTTGTGTGAGAGCGAGAGATCGTGAGAGTGAGAGTGAAAGTGATGACACAAATTTGGCTTCTAGGGCATAAATTTGGTTTGTGTGTGAGTGATGCTCCGTGAGACAGAGAGAGAGATAGTGAGAAATGAGAGATTTGTGTGAGAGAGAGAGAAACAGTTTTATATACCTAGTATTTTTGTTACTGGTTTTTCCGATTTTATCTTTCTTTTTTCTTTTTATCTCACTATAACGAGGTGGTATATCATGTGCCGGGTGTATATGTCATCTCTCTGTGGGGCCCGTCTGCTGTGAGAGAGATGACATATACACCCGGCACATAATATAATTTTCGCACTATGACATACCCTGGGTACCACATATGCCCCTATTTTATAAAAATAAAATAAAGGGAAAACACACTTTTAGATTTTATTTTATTTTTAAATTTTGCACTTAGGTTCCTAATTTTTTAAACTACTTGTTACATCTGCAAACTGCAGGTCCAATTTGAACTGCATATTCTGAATTTTATGTACTGATAATGAAGTACACTCACTATACGCGGTATGTCCAATCACTACCTGTGAGCAATTACTTGGAAAATTTAAACTTCGTATTCAATTTCCCAAACAATGAAGTACACTCATGGAGTCATCATGGGAAATGGACACCTAGGCCATAATTAATTAATATATATAATCTATTCTATAATAATAAAATAAAGGGAAAACACACTTAGATTTTAATTATTATTATTTTTAGTTTATGTAAGATATTATTTATTGTTGAATTAATTGTAGGAAATGTTTAATTATTAAATTTCAACATCAAACTTTTCTTAATTAAGCATATAGTTAAACTAGATTAGATTTTAAATTTTTTTTTAGTTTATGTAAGATATTATTTATTATTGAATTGATTGTATGAAATGTTTAATTAATAAATTTCAACAACAAATTTTACAACTCTTTAATTAAACACATAGCTAAAGTAGATTATATATATGTATATGATTAAAGGATTATAATTCATCAATATCATATACAAATCAATGATAAAATTCTTTATTACTATCAGTAAGTGCATAATATTCAATGAACGATTTTGATGATGCAACACTCTAATACGTAGATGAGTTTTGGCTGGTACAACCACTCTATTGTCCACTTCTAATAAACGTAATTGACCCAATTCTAGATCATCTTCTGGAATCATATAACTGTCAAAAGTGAGTGACTGTTCATCGGAACTGTTATAGTCTGAATACTCATAAGTCCAATACCATTGACGTCAAAGAGCGTGTAAGGTTCAAACCTTCTGAGACAAAGTCCCAGCAATGGGTGTATGATTAAGTGAATAAGCCTCCAAGGGGCACAAGCACACAAATTACAGTTTATAGATTACAAAGCTACGAAAATGAAAATAAAATACTCATAATGAGTCTTCATTTGTTCTTTTTTTTTCTCCTTCCCATGTTTGAGCTTTTTATAGTAAGTCTCTGTTACCTACTTGAACGGTTTTGCTTTTCTTGGTCCACTACCTCCTAACGTCTCATGCTTGCAACCGCTGGATCATACGTCTAATTATTAAGTTCTTGTAACTGTCGGATCATGAGTCTAACTGCTGAGTTCTTATAACTGCTGGATCATGTGTCTAACTGCTAAGTTCTTGCAACCGCTGGATCATGCTGATGGGGTTTTATAGCGGAAATCTTGTAACGCATCGGAATAGGGAAAATCAAAATTTTCCGATTTCAAAATTTTTTTCTCAGATCAATTAAATAAACTTATTTATTAATTATCCAATTATTAAATTCTGAAAAATTACAAAAGAGATCAACTTTCTTGATAATTACCGAATTCCCCCAAAACTTTACAAATTGATAATTTTAGTCCTAAATTGTCAAATATAATTTTGGGTGATTCAAAATCACTTCTAAAATGATTTCCAACATATCTTAGACATCAAAATCAGATTTGCAACAAAACCCCAAAGTTTTCTAAAATTTTCGTGAGCACCCCAAATTTTCAAGTAATTACATTTTGGTCCCTTGTGCTCAAAACATGCCAAGATCAAATCCAATCAACCCAAAAATTTACATGCATCATATTCAAACCATAATACATCACATATATGAAAATCCCCAAATTTGGAGTAGGTTATGAACCCTAATTGTTCAATTCCTTCAAATTGACCAATTTCACCAAATCTTTAAAATCCAACACTTTAATCAATTCAATGCTTCACCAAACAAGCCTCAACACTTTAAAATAACTCTAGAACAATTCTAAGTCACCAAGGAGTGGCTTACTAACTCTAGAATGACAACTTTGATTTTCAAAGAATCAAAAGTAAGCCTTTGAAACCATTTCAAGGCTACTTACATGTATCAATCTTTCATCCAAGTTCTCAAACAATAAACAAAAACATTCAGAGTAGAAAGAACATCAAAGAATCACAAAATGATACTAAGCTAGTTAGAAATAATTTTCATGTTGAAGGTTAGGAAGAAATACTTACAAAAAACTAGCTTTTTCAAGCCTTTTTATTTTTCCTTCAACTTGTTCTCTCAACTCTCTTTTGTGTTATATTTTTGAGTGTTTGAAACTTATGGAACCCTAAAATGAAAGAAAACAATTTATACATCTCCCATTAGGCCTTGGCCGAATTTTGGCACAAGTAATATCTAGATATTTTGTTTTCATTTCATTTAAAGTTCAACTTGCCAACTTGTTTAAATGATCATTACACTTCAATGAATTTTTTAACCAAGTCAACAATTGCAACTAAGTCATTAAAACAAATATCATAACCAAAGATATTTATATTTTTAATTAATTTAATAATTAAATAATTAAATAATTATTTAAATATTAATATATTAAATATATGTATTATATTTATATTAAATATCAAATACAAATATATATTTATGATATTAGTCAATATCTCAATTTGACAACTAATTAATGTGTATTTGATAAAATCTAATATTAAATGCAAATACACAAAAATTAAAAAATGACTATTAGGTCCCATCACATGTATTTTTGCGTTTAACCTTTAAACGACTTATAAATAATCATTATTATTTATAAATGTTGCCCTAGTGCTCTAGAGTATATTCATCATTGTGAGACTCTCAAAATTCAGGCATATCTATCACGAAATCCAATTTTGTGTACATAATTTACCCACCCGTAAATTATGACGACCAAGGATAAACTCACTGAATTATACAGGTCGAGGTCATGGAAAATGTATAATTTCTCTGTCACAGGTATCCGGATATATCCCAGAGATATAAATGTAAATGTCAAATCTCTATAGGGATTATCTCGTCGACGTCTCTATTATCAATCTCAAAAAGAACATTTAGAACTGACTTCTAAAATGTACCACGAGCCCATAATTTTTATCTGATTGCTAATCATATATGGACTACCTATGCTCTGTACACAGAACTGACGGATCCTATCTTGATACACACATGACACCCTGAGGATCTATCTACATCCAGCGAACAGAAGGAGGCCTGATCTTAATAGATCAGTGACGTGACTGTCGTCTAAGTGTAGAAGATGTCTCATGTGCCCACTGTGGCATCTCAAGTCGAAGAATCACAAATGCTACTCAACACGAGAAGATTCTTATTAACGTTGGTGTACCATCCATTAAGAATCTTCGACGAGTCGTTCAGTGTTTATCCACTATAAACACCTAAACGTCTATACTAGTCTCCAAGACTTATGGTTCATTGAGAAACCATTGGAATCATATATTCCAGTATACGACATATACCGGTCTCAACGGGTTTACTTTACTGACCAAGTAGTGTAAACCTTGACCAGGAACTGTCTAAGAATGACAATGTCATGATACAACTCAATGTCAGTTGTGATATTTTTACAACAGTATCATGACTAATCATTCTAAGGTCAATTACGTCTTTACCATATAAAAAGATATAATTTATTCTAGAAACTACTCATTTTATTCATAATAAAACGTTTACAAAAGTATTTTCAAATAAATACAAACGGGAATTGGTGCTCTCAGCACCAACCCTAACAAAATCTCCCACTTGCTCTATTGCCAATATTGATTGTATCTAATACCCATCTACTCCAAGTGTTTATCAAATAATTTCGGGGGTATGGCCTTCGTCAGCGGGTCTGCTACGTTATCTTCACTTGGTACCTTGCACACGATAATGTTCCCTCGCGACACAATCTCTCGAATGATGTGGCACTTTCGTTCCACATGCTTCGACTTCTGATGCGCCCTCGGTTCCTTTGCTTGCGCAATAGCTTCAGTATTATCACAGTATAACAGAATCGTATTCTCGATACTTGGGACAACTCATAATTCTGTGATAAAGTTCTTTATCCACACAACTTCTTCTTTTACAGCTTCAGAAGCTGCAATGTATTCTGCTTCAGTGGTAGAATCTGCTATTGATCCATGTTTGGAACTTTCCAGCAAACTGCACCTCCGTTAAAGGTAAAGATGAATCCAGATATAGACTTTCTATCATCGGGATCCGATTGAAAATCAAAATCTGTTTACCATTAACTTACAGATTGTTTCCTCCATAAATTATCAACTTATCCTTAATACCTTTAAGATACTTCAGGATATGTTTAATGGTCATCCAATGGTCATTACCTGGATTGGACTGACATCAACTGGTTACGCTAACAGCGAAACTGATATCAGGCCGAGTATATAACATGGCATACATTATGCTACCCAAACATGAAGCATAAGGTTGGTTAGAAATTCTAACCTTCTCATCTTCTATTTGTGGACTCATTTTCTTTGAAAGACAAATCCCATGTCTGAACGGTATGTTTGCTGTCTTACAGTTACCAAAATTATATCGTTCCAAGATCTTATCTATGTACGTTGATTGAGATAAACCAATCAGCCTCCTCTCTCTATCTCTATAGAGTCTTATGCCTAAAACATAAGCAGCTTCTCCCAGGCCTTCATGGAGAAATTCTTACAAAGATATGCTTTGACGCTTTGTAACATTCCTATATCATTCCCAATGATTAGGATGTCATCAACATAGAGGACTAAAAATACGACCATGCTCCTACTGGCCTTCTGATACACACAGGATTCTTCCGAATTTTTGAGAAAACCAAACGATTTAATAATCTCGTCGAATCAAAGATTCCAACTTTGTGAAACTTGTTTAAGTCCATAAATGAACTTCTTAAGCTTACACACCCGAGTTTTCGCTGGATGCAAATCCTTCCGACTGTTCCATATAGATTTCTTCATCAAGAAATCCATTTATAAAAATTGTTTTGAAAGCCGTTCTGACATCCATTTGCCAAATCTCGTAGTAATGATACACAGCTATAGAAAGCAAAATCCTAATAGACTTAAGTATTGCAACTGGTGAAAAAATTTCATCGTAGTTGACGCCAGGTCGCTGCGTGTAACCTTTTGCTACCATTCGGGCCTTGTAAGTTTCAACCTTACCTTCAGGCCCACGCTTCCTTTTGTAAACCCATTTACAACCGATAGGAACAATTCATTCGGGAAGCGGAACCAAGTCCCAAACTTCATTCTCATGCATTGAGTCTATTTCGGATCTCATGGCACTGTGCCATTTCACGGAGTCGATATCCAACATCGATTCTCTATAGGTAAAAAGATCAGTCTCTTCAACTAAGAGAACATCTAATCTCTTTTCTTGTATCAAATACAAGCATTTAGGAGGTCTAGATACCCTTTGTGAACTACAGAGTGTGTGCGTTGAAGGTCCTTCATCTACTTGAACTTCAGGTTTCTCCGTTGGTTCGTTGTTTTTAGATTGTACATCGTCAAGTTCAACCTGTCTATGATTACCATATTCTGACAAAAATTCTACTTCTAGAAATCTTACGAAGCGAGCTACGAACACATTTCGATGCTCGGTATCATAAAACAGATATCCCCTCGTATTCGAAGGATATTCGGCAAACCTAAACTATTCGGCTACCCCACTTAAGGGCGGATCATATCATCATGCTAGTCTCTCCGCTTTATGAATGGCCAGATTATTCACAAAACTATGACTAGGAATATTTAAGAGTAATGATTCTCATAAGGCGTGGAAGCCATCGTCTTATTACTCTAAGGGCTTTATTACATTGTTGATGATTCATATAAGTTATGTAAGACACGTATAATAAAGATTTCCATTTTATTAATTAATGAAAATATTACAAATACATGTACATATAGCCCATCCACAAGTTGGGTATAGGGTATATCACTAACAATCTCCCACTTGCACTATAGCCAACTAGTATGAATCTGGACACCACACTCTCGGGTGTGCCTATTATGCTTTTGTTGAGTCATCCCTTTAGTCAGAGAATCTGTAAGATTATCTTTTGTGGGTATTTTCTCTATAATAACTTTTTTTCTCTCAATAATCTCCCTGATGAGATGAAATCGCCTGAGTACATGCTTGGATTCCTGGTGGGTCCTTGGTTCCTTTGATTGAGCAATGGCGCATGTGTTGTCGTAGTACATCGTGATGCCATTCTTTATTATGAGAAGCACTTCCAATTTCGTGATGAACTTTTTTATCCAGACTGCTTCTTTAGCTGCCTCAGATGCTGTAATATACTCAGCTTCAGTGGTGCAGTCCACTGTAGTTGACTGCTTTGAGCTTTTCCAACTGACAGCACCGCCATTCAAAATAAACAGATATCCTGTTTGTGATCCGCTGTCATCCCTATCGGTCTGGAAGCTCGCATCACAGTAACCAATGACTTTCATCTCAGAACAGTCTCCGTATGTCAAAAACGCATCCTTAGTTCTTCTTAGATACTTGAGGATTGTTTTGACAGCTGCACAGTGTTGCTCACCAGGATTTGCCTGATACCTGCTCGTTATGCTAAGAGCACAAGAGACATCAGGTCTTGTACATAGCATGGCGTACATGATCGATCATATTGCTGAAGCATAAGAGATCCTACTCATACGCTCTCTATCTGAAGAAGTATGTGGACATTGATCCCTAGATAATTTTATTCCATGACAATTAGGTAAATTACCTCTTTTGGAATCTTCCATTTTGAATCTTTTCAAAACTTTATCTATGTACGTAGATTGAGAAAGTCCTAACAACCTCTTAGATCTATTACGGTAGATCTTAATGCCGAGGATGTAGGTTGTTTCTCCCAAATCTTTCATGAAGAAATTCTGAGATAACCATTGCTTGGTGGCTTGCTTCATGGGAATATCATTCCCGATGATTAATATGTCATCGACATATAATACAAGAAATATAACAGCACTCCCACTACTTTTCCTGTAAATACAAGGCTCGTCTACATTTTTGATGAAGTCAAATTCTTTGATTGTCTCATCAAATCGTATATTCCATCTTCTGGAGGCTTGCTTGAGTCCATAAATGGATCGTTTAAGCTTGCATACTTTATTATGATCATCCTTAGATGCAAACCCCTCAGTTTGTGTCATATAGACTTCCTCTAGGATGTTCCCGTTAAGGAAAGCTATTTTGACATTCATCTGTCAAATCTCAAAATCAAAGTGTGCAGCTAGTGCCAGTAAAATTCGAATGGACTTTATCATTGCAACAAGCAAGAATGTTTCCTCATAGTCAATTCCTTGGATTTGTCTATAACATTTCGCCACCAACCTAGCCTTATAGGTTTGGATGTTGCCTTCTACATCAGTTTTACGCTTATAAATCCACTTACAGCCTATGGCTTTTATCCCTTTAGGTGATCTACCAAGTCCCATACTTGATTTTGATACATAGAGTATATTTCAGATTTCATAGCCTCAAGCCACTTGAGTGAATCAATGTCACACATTGCTTCGTCATAATTGGTGGGATCGTCATTATCAATGACTTGATCATGTTCCTCATCAATATGGAAACCATATCTTTGGTCATTTTACCAAGTAAACAAAACTAACAAAGAATGTTCATTGAGATTATTCGAGTTAATGTTGTATATATTAGAGGTTGAACATTCTTTGTTAGTTTGTAAGACATAGATACCATTATTCAAAATACCATCTCCATATTTTATTTCATTGAAATAAATAGAACATTCATTACAACTTATTAGGCATGAAAAGCCTTTATTACATAAAGAAAAAATTGAAATGATGTTCTTTACTAAAGAAGGTATATAAACACAATCTTCTAAGTCTAAAACTAAACCATTCGGCAAAACTAATGAATAAGTCCCCATACACAATGCAGCCAACTTTGCTCCATTACCCATGCGAAAGTCAGCCTCCCCATGATGGAGTCTCTTACTGTTTCTCAGGCCCTGCACATTGGTACACAAGTGAGTCCCACAACCGGTGTCAATCACCCAAGTAGAAGGTTCAGAGTTTTGAGAATATAATTCAATCATATACAACATACCTGAAGCATTGGACTTCTTGACCTCTTAGGCTTACCTAGCTTCCTTGGCTTTCAAGGATCTGCAGTCTTTCTTCCAATGACCCTTCTTTCCACAAAAGAAATATTTCCTCTTTCCTTTTTTCTTCTCCACCTTACCATTGGGCTTTAGGTGATCTGGAGCCTTGGCCTTGCCCTTATTTTTCTTTGGCCCTCGCGGCTTCAAGTCCGTACCCGTAAGCATGACGGTGGTTTTAAGCTCCGATTTCAAGTCCTTCTCTGCTTGCTTTATCAGATTATGCAATTCTGCTAAAGTAGCTTCTTTATCAGACAGATGAGACTGCATAATAAAGTTAGAGAATTCTTTTGGTAAGGACTGAAGAATTAGATCCTGACATATCTCATTATCCATGATGAACCCGAGGTTGGCCAATTTTTCAATGTGGCCAATCATCTTAAGCACATGCCCACTAACAGATCTTTCCTTATGCCTTGTTTGGAATAAGGCACGTGACACTTGGAATCTCACGGTATGAACGGAAGTTGCATACAACTCCTTCAAGTGAAAGATAATGGTTTGAGCAGCCATATCTTCGTGAGCTTTCTGAAGTTCATCCGACATAGAGCCAAGCATTATGCAAGGTGTTTGCTCATCATCATCGATGTGTTTCTTCCAAGCATCAAATGTATTTTGGTCAGCATCTTCTGCGGGTTCAGGGGGAAATGGTCTTTCAAGAATATAGAAAATCTTTTCTTGTCGTAAGATAATTTTAAGGTTTCTAAACCAGTCATTGTAGTTGTCCCCTTTGAGCTTATGCTCATCAAGGATGGTACGAAGTGATACTCTGTTTGCCATTTGAATGTTTGTGAAATATTTTAACCCACATGTTAAGAGAGAATGTTAAAATTAGGAATATGTTTTCATTAATGTTTCATAATAACATGGGCTTTTAATATTATGAAGTTTCTCTCACTCAATTGTTTTAAAATTTTGAGCAAATCGCATCAACCCCAATATGATGGATTTTTTGTGGGTAAGGATCCCATTATCATCATTTCATAACTCCGACTAGGGCCGGTCGTTATAAAATACGATAATTAGTTAGGTTCCCAACCAATTTATGATATAAATCACAGTTCCTTGACCATTACGTTGGGCAATCAAACATGCAATAACTTATGCTAGTCCTTGTGGACACCCAATCGTTTCCACTAAGTTATAAGACCACGCCTAAGGGTCGCTTCGTCTTATGACTCAGAAAAGTCAAACC